>CM034079.1:23779703-23913822 GCA_019845555.1 Aristolochia fimbriata
TGCAGCGATCAGCCTTGAGGTTGTGGACAGTATTCGTCGAGTCAGTTTTAGTGCCGGCCGACGATCCATGTTCATTAGAGCTTGTGGCGGACACCCGCGCCATTCTTGAGAACTTAAGAGGAGCCGGCGTCGACACCTCGGTTCTGGAGCAGTGGGAGGAAGACTTTGCTTCGGAGGTGGCTCGTTTTTAGCAGCTGCACAGCTCTTTGGCCGGGAAGCTTAGATTGGTCGAACGGTTTGCTGCTGAAGCTGAACTCGCACAGTCTGTCCAACGTGTGAACCGTCGGCGCGATTACTTAACAGCGGACTTGGATAAACATCAAGCCGAGCATGAAGCTGCGGAGGGTGAGCCGAAGGCTCTTCGTGATCGTCTAGCATTCGTCTCGTCGCAGCACGACTCCATTAATGGCGAGCTAGCGACCATCCGAAGAGGGATTGACACTGTTGTGGAGGAAGCTTCTGCTCCTGAGGGTCAACTCGCTTCTATTTGTTCACGCCGTGTTCTTGACGAGGCCGAGACGCGAGAGTTAGCTGAGGTTCGCGCCGAAGTGGTTCGACTGCGGCAACGGGTGGCTGACTTCGAGCTTCCTCCACCTTTATGTAGCCTTTTTTTTTCTTGTCTCTCTTTTTCTTTTTGTTTTGCGAGACTAGAGCTTTTTTTTTTGTAGCCTCTCATTTTTGTTGCGAGGCTTGTATTACTCTCCTCATACACATTTTTTCTTTGCAATGAGAAATACGCTTTTTCTTTTTTCGACTTTCTTTTTCTATTTCTTTTTTTTCACTGCCCCCTTCACGGGTAAAATCGTTTGAGGAATTTACCATTCATTATCGACAGCTCCGAACCATTTGAAGTGATGAGCTTGTAGGCGCCATTGGTGTAGGCTTCCTGCACCATGTACGGTCCTTCCCATTTTGGTACGAATTTGCCCCTGGTTTTGCTCGTAAAGAGCATTGGCCGTCTGACTGCAAGCACGAGGTCACCTTTCTGGAAGGACCTGAGCCGTACCTTTTTGTTGAAGGCCAGTGTCATTCGAGACTGGTAGCACTCGAGACGTTGTTGTGCCTTGAGTCTTTGCTCATCGAGTGACTCAAGTTCTGTGAGTCGCAGTTGGGCGCATTCTTCTGTGGTGAGCCCTTCTCGAATAGCAATTCGCAGAGAGGGAGGTTGTACCTCAAGAGGGAGAACTGCTTCGGTGCCGTAAACCAGCGAATATTGGGTCGATTGGGTCGGCGTTCGAAACGAAGTTCTATATGCCCATAAGGCTTCGCCGAGCTTTTCGACCCAACTCTTTTTGTTGGCGCCGATAGTTTTCTTCAGGATCTTGTAGAGCGTTTTGGTAAATGCTTCTGCGAGTCCATTGGTTGCCGGGTTGTAAGCCAACGACGTCCGCTGTTGTACGCAAAATTTCTCTCATAAGCGGTCCATGACTCTGTTTCTGAACGGCGTGCCGTTGTCCGTCACTATATACCGAGGAACTCCATATCGGTAGATGATTTGAGTTCGAATGAAGTCGGCGACGGTGGTTGCCTTGGCTTCGCGGTAGGCAGCGGCTTCGGCCCATTTTGATAAGTAGTCGGTGCCCGCCAGGATATATTGCCTGTCGGAGTGGAATTTGGGAGCGATCGGACCTATGATGTCCATCCCCCAAGCTTCGAACGGCCATGACGCGATCATCGGGTGAAACGGCTCTGGTGGCTGATGTAGTAATCAGCATGGAGTTGGCACGGTTTACAAGTTCGAGCCATTTCGGTCGCGTCCCTGAGCATCGTCGGCCAATAGTAGCCTAACCGTTTAACTTGTAAGTGGAGCTTAGGGCCTGCCTGGTGCTCGCCACAAATTCCACTGCGGGTTTCTTTTTGAACTTGCGGCCCCTCTTCTTTTGATAAGCATTGAAGATGCAGACCTTCATACGACCTCTGGTAGAGTACGGCATTGATGAAAACGTACTTTGGATCTACTCGACGAATTTGGACTCGCTCTCGCAGGTCGACCGGGAGTATGCCGTGGCGAAGAAAGTTTGAGATAGGCTCTCTCCAATCTTCGGCTTCATTTTGATTGGCCGAGATTGGGAAAGACTCTTCCATCTCTTTTGTCTGTTCTTCTTCTGTTTCTTCCTCAACCGGTGGAGGGATTACCCATCTTTCGCAAATGGGGACTTGGCTCAGCCGTTCGTCGAATTGTGCCAGGCTGGCCGTAATTCCAGCCAATGTGTCAGCTGGCCCATTTTCGGATCGAGGGACGTGGTGGAGTGAAGCTTCCGGAATTTGGGCCAGAAGTTCACCGGCATGTCCCCAGAATGGCACGAGTTCGAGTTTCTTTACTTCGAACTCCCCTGTGAGCTGCTTGATGACAAGAGCCGAGTCGTCGTAGATGTTTAGCTACGACAGCCTCATCTCGACCGCCATACCGAGTCCGAGGAGGATAGCTTGGTACTCCGCTTCGTTGTTCGGACAGTTCTGGGTAAGAACGAACGAATACGGGCGCAGGTCCCTTCTCGGTGAGATGAACAGAACTCCCACGCCGGCTCAGTTTCTTCGCGCACCGATGTCGAATTACATCTCCCAAGGGGGTTGCACCTCGACCAGGAAGATTTCTTCGTCTGTGAACTCTTCTGTTAATTCCCATTCGGCCGGCACCGGGTGGTCGGCCAAGAAGTTTGCCAATCCTTGTCCTTTGATTGAACGCTGCGGCACAGAGTTAATTTCAAATTCCGAGAGGAGCAATGCCCATTTAGGCAGTCAGCCAGAAAGAATTGGTCGCGACATGATATATTTGAATGGGTCGGCTCTCGAAATCAGGTTCGTCGAATGTGCCAAGAGGTAGTGCCCGAGGTTTTGGATTACGAAGATGAGTGCCAGAAAAGTTTTCTCAATTGGTGTGTAATTGAGTTCGGCGCCCACCAGTGTTCGGCTCAAGTAATAGAGAGAATGTTCTTTGTTGTCCTCATCGCATTGGGCTAATAGTGCTCTGACCGATTTCTCTTGCGCTGCAATGTACAACAACAACGGCCTGTAGACGATTGGAGCGACGAGCACTGGCGGCTTGCTGAGATACACCTTTATGTTGTTAAAGGCGTTCCGGCAAGGTTCGTCCCACTCGAACGGCGTATCCTTTTTCAGTAGGCGACTGAACGGTTGGCTTCTTCTGGTTAAGTTCGAAATGAAGCGCCGAATATACGCTAAGTGGCCTTGGATGCTTTTGAGTTCGGAGATGTTTCTGGGCTCTGACATCTTTTGAATTACGTCGATTTTAGATTGATCGATCTCAATTCCTCTATGATGCACAATGAATCCCAAGAATTTGCCCGAGGAGGCGCTAAATGCGCACTTTAACGGATTCATTTTGAGTTGAAATCGTCGAAGCTGTTCGAACACTGCTCTGAGGTCGAGAAGATGATCTGACCGTTGTTTTGTCTTGACCACCAAGTCGTTGACATAACATTCGACGCATTTATGCAAGAAACCATCGAAAATGTTCTGCATCGCCCTCTGGTACGTCGCGCCGGCGTTCTTGAGCCCGAATGGCATCACCTTATAGCAGAAAATGCCTTTGGGAGTGTGAAAGACAGTGAGCTCCTCATCCTTTGGGTCCATCCGAATTTGGTTATAACCGGATGACCCTTCCATGAATGATAGAGCTTCATGACCCGTCGTCGCATCGACCATGAGTTCTGTTATCGACTGGGGAAAGTCGTCTTTCGGGCAAGTTGTATTCTGGTCGCGAAAGTTGACGCAGACTCGAATTTGGTCGGTCTTCTTCTTGACCGACACGATATTCTCAATCCAAGACGGATACTTCACCTCCCTTATGAAATTGGCAGCAATCAATTTGTCGACCTCCTTTTCGATTTCTGGCACAAGTTCTGGCCGAAACCGTCGTTGTGACTGCTTTACTGGTCGAACGGAGGGATGAACCGCCAATTTGTGTACTGCAACTCGAGGGTCAAGGCCTGGCATTTCTGCATAATTCCAAGCAAATATGTCGCGGTATTCGGGAAGTAGCGACATGTACTCGAGCTCTTCTTCGGTTGACAGTGAAGCACTGAGAAATGTCGGCCTCAGGTCCTCTGTTGTGCCCAGGTCGACTTTCTTTAACTCGTCGACGGTCGACTGGCCGCCTCCTCAAAAGTGGCCAGAACCTCCTTGAGGACAAAGTCATTATCTTCTTGGCTGTCGTCGGTGACGGAGATGTTCTTCACCATCACTGAATCGTATGCACGAGCTCCTGCAATTGCAGCTTTCAAAGTGTAGATGATCACTGGGCTTGAAGCACTTTTCTTTTTCGTTGGAGTTTGGACGACTGAAACTTGATTTACATCTACCGACGTTTTTCGGGTGATTTTGATTGGCTTTGCTTGAGCTCCATAGATTTTGATCGGCTTCCCCTTCTGGTAGCGGAGGCCTAGGCGACCTGGAGTGATTCGGTGACGTTCGTTTCTCAGTTTCTCCTGTTCTGGAATGAGGACCGGCAGAGTGACGGGTGGTATCTCATGGATCTGATCTTTTGTAAGGTTGCCCCCAGCTCTGGCCATCAGTCGGTACGCGTTCGGGTCGAAGCCCTCATTTGAGCGAGTGGACGGTAGTTGCACGAGGTTCGGGAATTGCTTCACAATGCTTCTTTTCTCGAGCTTCGGCAATGGGAGAGTGACCTTTTCTGTCAAAGGGGTCGGCTGGATTTTGTGGTAGACGACCAAGGGAGCTTCTCCTTGCTTTCTTTGCGACTGTGAAATGTACCGTAAGATAGGTACATTACGCTGCATCGGTGATGGAGTTGCTGCGGCTGGTTTGTGGCCGTGTGCCGGCTGGTTGTAGTGTGACGGCTATTTAGGCGACGCGACTTGCGTCAGTGTGTGTTTTGGGGACGCGGCTTGCGTCGTGGTCTATTTTGGGGATGCGGCTTGCGTCAACTGTTTGGTGGATGAGGCTTGTGTCGGCTGATTGGATGATGCAGCTTGCATCGGAGTGTTCTTGGCATTTGACGCCTGGTTTGGCCAAGGTGACAATTTGACTGTTGGTCTGGTCGTTAGATAGAATTTGGCATCTGCAAATGACGCCTCTGCTTCCGTGAATGGACTTTCATCGGCATACACAGTCTTTTGTTCGCCGTTCTCCCAGTACTTGAAGAACTGGTGAAGTGTTGATGGCACAACTCCATTTGCGTGAAGCCACGGTCGGCCCAAGAGCAGATTATAAGATATTCTTGAGTCGATGACTTGGAAAGGGGTTTCTGCCACCATGTCGCCGATATGTAATTTGAGGTTGATCATGCCGAGTGTCCTCTGGCCTTCCTGATTGAAGCCTTGGATGAGAAGAGAGCTCAGAAAGAGGTCGCCAGCAGAGAGGCCGAATGTTGACTGCGGATCCACAATCGACGAGAATGCGATTGATTTTGTTGTCTCTGATGTAGCCAGAGACGAATAGCGGTCGGTTGTGGTTCTTTGTTTCTAGCTGCGCGTCCTCTTCTCGATATGTGATGCACGGTGGCATGAGACTGCGAGTGATTGTTCTGAATTTTCTAGCTACGGGGAGGATTGCGCATCTTTTTCCTCCTTCCGGTAAGGTGGAGTTAACCCGACTTTCAGCAAGTCATGCTTCCTCATGAGCAGCATCTCGACTTCAGCTTCAAGTTCCTATGGTTTGTCGAGGACCCGAATTAGTGCTTGTCTTGACCGAATGGCTAAGTCGAGGTCGTCTTCTATCTCGTTAAGCGGCGATTTATTTCAGTGATGTCTCGAGGTCGTCGCATTCGATGACTGGTCTTTTGCCTTTGTCGTTTGGTGTTGTGTGCTCGGGAGGAGCTGTAGAACAGGTCGCCACCATTTTTGGCGGCGTAAAGAACTCCTTTGGAAAGAACTGCACCAATGTGACGAGCATTCTCTTCTTTTTGTTTTCTCTCTGAACGTTGGTCCCGAGAGCTTTCTTTTGACGCTTCGCGGCTCTTTTGTTTGACCGCTTCGCCTTGGTTTTGTTGTTCGCAGGCGTCGGTTCGAGTTCTCGAACGGGTTTCTTTCACCGGGTGACCAGGATCCACCCCTCTGCGTCGGCTGCAGCTGCTTCGCGGGGTGCCGGTTTTGTTGCGACCTTACCTGGTGGTCGTCTGTTGTTGTGCAGTCGGTTGGAGGGACTGGATTTTGGACGGTACTCCTTCTTTGCGACCTGCTGCTTGTTTGGCCGAGTTCGCTGGTTTGGCTCGGCTTGAATGGAGATGACATAAGAGGAGGCCGTATTTTTGGCTCCTTCGATTTCGATGCGGCCCTGAGCCGCCAGCTCCATGGTCCTGTCATTCAAGAAGAAGCACTGCTCGGTCGGGTGCCCAACCAAGCGGTGGTACTTACAAAAGTTTGGATCTTTGCTTCTGGACAAGTCGTCGGGTCTTTTAATTTCTAGCAACTTGAGTAACAGGTTGTCGAGGAGCTAGTCCAGCATGACAGAAACATCCGCGTTGGCGAACGGGTATGTCTTGGCCTATCGTTCCTCTAGCGAAGGCCTTCGGTACGTGCCCCCGGTTAACTGTCGTGTGAGGTAAGTATTTTTGACCTTGCTCCCGACCTTGATTGGTACGAAAGCGTTCATCGCGAAGGAAGTTTTTGTTTTCTCCTTCGTGTCATTGGGCACGGTCGCGGCTGCTGCCTTCCCTTTCTTGCGAGGGTCAGCAGACGAGGAATTTTCTTCTGCTCGCTCCTCCATGAGGTTCTCCATATTGTGAGCTTCTGTTGCGAGTTCTTGAAAGTCGGTCGGCCTCCGACTCTGAATGTAGCGCAGGAGCTCCCACTGCATCCCTCGAGAGCACATTTCAATTTTGGCTTCGAAGGACAGATTCGAGCTTTCTTTGCAGTTTAGACTCAAGTTCTTCCATCGGTTGATGTAGTCGACTACCTTTTCACCCTTCTTCTGTTTTAGGTTGGCAGTATCCACCAGAGTGACGGTGCACCGAGTACTGTAGAATCGGTTGAGGAATTCTCGCTCCAATTGTTCCCAACTGTCGATTGACTCCTGGGCCAGCTTGATGTACCAGTCGAAGGGATTTCCCTTCAATGACCAGCCAAATTGCTTGACCAGCAGGTCACTGTCGGTGCCGACATTGTTGCAAGTTTCAATAAAGTGAGCGACGTGCTGTTTAGGGTTCCCGTCGCCATTGAATTGCTGGAATTTTAGAGGATGGTAGCCGACCGGCATCGGGATGTTTTGGATCCTCAGCGTGTAAGGCCTCTGATAGGCGACAAATTTACTTTCATCCGAGCTGTTTCGTACAGCGCGGTTGATGAGCTCGGTGACTGCGTCGAGTGTGAGAGCAGACGGATCTGCTTCAGCTCGTCCTCTATGAATGGCAATCGGTGCGACGGGCGGCAGCTCGTCGTCGGAGGAAGGATCTTCTTGAGACACACTGCCAGTATTGTTTGCGGTTGTGCCCATTTCGAGTCGTTCTAAGATCCTCGCGATTTGGAGGTCGCGAGCCGCGAGTTTGGCTTCTTTGATGCGCAGTTGTTCACTTTGCTCTTTCAGCGCAGCTTGCATTTCAGCAAGCTGTTCTTCAATTGTCTTGGCCGAGGTTGTCATCGCGGCCATTCTGACGGTCTGCGTCGGTGGAATTGCTCCCAACACGGCTCGAATTGGTGAAATTCTGGCTGGCGACCGCACGGGAGAGATGGTCGTTGGTGTCTTCGGATAGGTCGTCGTGGGCGACCGGTTGGGTGAGCCGGTTGCCAGTTGAGCACGGAGGGTGGCTTTAGCGGTTGACTGGCTTGTGGTGGCAGTCCCCGGTAAGGTTCGATAGGATGAGATGGGCGATAATACAGCAGGGGAGGTCGTCGATGTCTGTTGGCGAGGTGAGCGGATTGGTGATGGACCGGCTGCTACGGTTAGTGTGGCCAAGAGATCGTGGGAGATAGTCACGATCGGAGATGTATCCTCGGCCGTCGCTCTCTGTATAGAGGAGGCCGGCGATGAATATGTTCTTGCTGCGGGAGAGGAAGTCGTGCCCCCTTGTCGTTCGTAGCGCTGCACCAAGGCAGAGACGACGAAGCTCCTTCGCGATGGTGGCGATTGACCGGGCTGACAGTCGGGCTGCGCAGAGGAGGGGAGGCAGCAACCGCCAAGTATGTTGGTTTGGCCGTGACTGGAGTTTGTCTGTTTGTGGCTGCGGCTGGCTTGATGGAGGCCGCGGTAGCCTGTGGCACGAACACAACACTTGGGCGACGTGCGCCGCGCATGAAGGGAGCCTGTCCGGTGGATAAGGTCCTGGCCAAAGCCCTAGTCATCAGGCGAGTGGCCGGTGGTGGAGAGGTAGGAGCGCGGATGTCGGCCGGAGATGCTGCAGTTGGTCTGCGAGCTCCTGCAGTTGAGCCTGCAGTCGCGGCAGGCCGCGGTTGAGCAGAGCTCGAGGTGGCAATTTGCTTGCCCCTGTTGTTGTTGTTATTGTTGTTGCCGTTGTTGGCGTTGCTGGCTATGGCTGTAAGATTTTTTTTTTTGTTGAACGGAGAAGGAGATGAGAGGTAGTAAATGTCCCACCGTGCGTTCCAAATCTGTTTCACCGAAAATCCACCGGTCCGCGATGGGGCGCGACCGAGAGAGTAATTTGATTATATCAAAATATTTTGTGTTACAGTTGTGTTTGAAAGTCAGAAAAATACGAGTACAATCTCCTATGCTTCCTCTGATTTGATCTGTGTGAATTTGATGAACGTTCAGCTTCTGGCGAGGTCGTCGAAGTTTGACTTTTGGAACGACAGTGCACGAACTGTTGTGGCTTTGGTCGGTTGGACGAAAGTATTTGTGTTCCGCGTGTATCGACTTGTGACGTTGCGGACGATTGTGTAGAGTTGTTCCAGTCGAAGTGTAGAGCGATGACGAACAATGAGATGCTGAACTTCTCTAGCTCGAAAGAGTCTTTGTGCTTGAAAACTTCTGGGTGAAAAAATTTTGAACCCCTGCGATGTAACGTTTCTGGCTATTTGTAGCCTGTTCTGTGCAGTTGTTGGGGATAGATCCTTGGAATGGGGATCATGATCCCCTTTCTGCTGCTTCTTTTGAGAGAAGAGGAAGACTGGAGAATTTCTCTCCCAGATCCATCGAATGAGGATCATTGTTGTCTTCTTTCTCGACTCCTTCGGTTAACGACCAGACTTAGTCGTTTAACCGTTGAGGAAGCTGAGTTGTAATTTGGATGCTGACTGGTGCTGACACGACGGATTTCTAATGACTGGGGCTTCCACTGTATGGCTGACGCGACGGCGTGAGTGGACTCGATGATGAGCTGTGGTTGAGGTCTTCAAGAATCGACAGAGCCTACCCACAACGATCATTTACTGGACCGATGGGCGTTTGGGCTCGTAAAGTTTGGGCTGGCCACATTTTAGTGCATACACTGACAAATAGGTATAACTATTACTAAAAAGTACCCAAGATTAATCCCATGAAATTAATCTCTGAAAATATCAATAAATTAACAATTTACCAGTGTAATCAAACCTGGCCCGGCCTGGCCGGTTGAACTGTTTTGGCCCGGACCCAGTGTTTTTTCCAGCTTAAAATCAGAAAAACTCGGTTAAACTCAAAAACATGCTAAACCTGGGTAGGTTTTACGGTTTAACCGGTAACTCATCGACTCGGAGAACTGTAAAAAACCGTGGGTCGATGGGTGCAACATAAGCGGGAAGGAAGAAAAGAAGAAGGAAAGGGTAGAAGAGGGAGAAAGGAGAAAGGAAGAAGAAGGAAAGAAGAAGAAGAAAGGAGAAAGGAAGAAGAAGGAAAGAAGAAGAAGAAAGGAGAAAGGAAGAAGAAGGAAAGAACAAGAAGAAAGGAGAAAGGAAGAAGAAGGAAAGGAGAAGAAGAAGAAAGGAGAAAGGAAGAAGAAGGAAAGAAGAAGAAGAAAGGAGAAAGGAAGAAGAAGGAAAGAAGAAGAAGAAAGGAGAAAGGAAGAAGAAGGAAAGAAGAAGAAGAAAGGAGAAAGGAAGAAGAAGGAAAGGAGAAGAAGAAGAAAGGAGAAAGGAAGAAGAAGGAAAGAAGAAGAAGAAAGGAGAAAGGAAGAAGAAAAGTAGAAGAAAGAAGCGTGGGAAGAAGAGGGAGAGAAGAAGACGAAAGGAGAAAGAGAAGAAGAAGGAAAGAAGTAGAAGAAAGAAGAAAGGGAAGAAGAGGAAGAGAAAAGAAAGAAGAAACGGAAGAAGAGGGAGAGAAAAGAAAGAAGAAACGGAAGAAGAGGGAGAGAAAAGAAAGAAGAAACGGAAGTAGAGGGTGAGAAGAAGAAGAAAGGAGAAATAGCAGAAGAATAAAGAAGAAATAGATGAAGAAAAAGAAGAAATAGAAGAAGAAGAAAGAAGAAATAGAAGAAGAAGGAAGAGAATAATAAGAAAGAAGAAAGAGAAGAAGAAGAAAGAAGAAAGAGAAGATGCTGGAGAGAAGAAGAAGAGTGTCGAGGAATCACAGAACAGGAAGGCAAGGGTGCCACTGTCCGCTGAAATTCTGGAACTTCTATTCAATGGATGGTTGCTGGTCCGAATCCCTGTTGATTTGGAGAAGAAACCTTTGGAGCGAGAAAGAAATTTTTTTCAAGGTGTACGTTCTAGAAAAACTTAGGTTTCTATCGTTTGAATTTTGAAAGATATAAAGATTAAACATGACAACCACAATTGAATTGGATGCTGATGTTATGATGACATCAGCACGGTTCAACTAGCGGGTTAATACGGTTGAACCATTTTGACCCGACCCGACCACTTTTTTGGGTTACTGTCTCGGTCTGATCTGATAACATTGTAATTTTTACTCCATTTTTCTTTTGTTTTTTCATTATATTTTAATTTCAATGGAAAATAAGATGCACTCGGAATTCGGAACTCAATTAAATGCAGGAGATACACAAGATTGAGGCCTACACAGTGACCAAAGTCCCACCTCATATTGTAGCTGGAAGAATGCTCTTATAAGAGATCGAGCTTGATGTTTGTAGTAATTTTAATTAAATAAGGCCTTTTGGCCAAACTAGGCGTACCTCGAATATATTAATGTGTATTGTACTGTCAAGTCCATCTTCATTTGGATATTGAGCCGGATGGTCAATAATATTTTAATTGTGGAAGAATTAATGGGAGGCATATTTAATTTCTGTTTCTTAATAATGAGTCTTTAATTAATCTCAAAGTTTGTTTATGATGATGGAGCATATGGAACTTGAGATCAATATTTTTAGTACATTTAAACAAACAAGATTTAGTTTGGATCAGGTGGTGAGCGCTAATAACAAAGCTGAATAGGATAACAAACCCACCGTTCGAATCAGGTGGGGTTAGCCATTCGGCTCTACTAATTTTGGAGGGCACCACATCTACCTGATCTGAACTAAACCCAGCAAGATGGATGTAATCTCATCCTTAATATAATACTATTCATAAGGGCCAAAGGTAAGGCCCTAAGACTTTGATAAGAAGTAATTAATCCTCTTTGGAACTTTAGGTTGAACATTGTTTGATTCCAGCAATAGTGCTGGATCATTAAGTTTTTTTTTTACTAGGGCTAACTTTCAGATTCATTTGCTTCTAGTCATTTGCTTGAGCTTTATAAGGCTCCCCTCTGTATAATTTATAAAATTGCATTCATTACGATTTGTCTTTCTTTTAGGCCTTAACAGAATCAAAATCCACACCTAGTCATTGATGCTTTTTCAGTTATATTCTAATGACTTGACTTCGTTGTTTAAGACATCTGCACAGTAGTAAAGGGAAAGGGAGAGGTGTGACTGCCCTTCATTCACAGTTCTATGATCCATGTCCCAATGCTAGCTCTGGCAGATGAGTTATCAGGCCAAAGATGAGATGACATCCAGCGTGTTTACGAGGCATGATTTTGAATGTGATTTAGCAAAAAAATGGCAATCAATCGCTATGTGCTTTGTAAATTTGTGATACTCTCGGTTGGCTGCATTATGAAATGTGGCTTCTTATGGAATGGATAAAATTAGTTCATCATGAGAGAGGTCAGGTAATACAACAGAAAGGAATTTTAGCATCTGCATGATCCTCTTCTGTTTGCGTGTATGTTGTCTTCTCATATTTAAATTTTGTAAGTAAATTTAGCGAGACTTTAGAGTTGTTGTCCATGCATTCTGTTTTGCTTCATATATTTTAAGGGGCTTTACTTTGTAGGAACAACAACAGATGTGTTTACTTTGAGAAAAGGTCACCAAAATTTGGCTTTGTTGGTTGGCCTGTTTTCATCAGCAACTGGAGGGATCAGTGCCTGATACGAGCTGGAGCAAAGGCATCCGATCAGCCCATGCATTGTAAATAACCCTAGGTTGAAACTCAAGAAGAAGTTAAAAAACATTTGTTGTACTTTTTTCAATCATACAAAATCCTTATTCTTCTTTCTATTATTTTTGTAGGTTGACCCTTTTTGCCTTTGGAGTTCTTGCTTCGCCTGCTTCTGCAATACTTCTTTTCGTCCTTCAGGTAATTTTATCATATCCTGAAAAAATGGTGCAATTGATGAAGTATTTCCTTTTTTCCTTGAGGCACATTTTTTTAGATGATTAACCTTGATTCCTTCTTTTAAGACATTTAAAGGCCTTCAAATTTCCTGGACTAGCAATAATAAGGTATAGATTAGATTAGGTATGTTGTTTACATAGTTGACTTATTTGAAATATCAGCTTTTTTGGAACTTAATTACTGTTTAGACAGATTTTGGGACTTTTTTGAATTACTTAGGAGATTGACCACTAAGTTGTAATTATTGGTTTTTTTATTAATCTAAATAGAACATATGTGACCTAATTATAGCAGAATGTTATTGTCCATCAAAAGTTCTCTCTACAAGATTTGGAGAATATGCTGCTCTAGAAACAACTCAAGTTATCCTCGAATTTAGAAATTGTATTAGCCAATTTGTGCTTTGCCAACAGTCTTGCAGATTCTCCTTTTAGAGAGTGTAAGCAATAACTTGATCTATCAGGGTCATATCTTGATCTGCCAAGATCATCAGTAGGGAAGAGAAAGAGTACCCAGATTACAGGTTGCACAAAGAAACACAGAAAACACTAGAGAAAAGCTGTGAGAGGCTGAATGAATGCCCTCTCAAAATTAGGTTTGACTCCATTGAGTCTTATTTTAAAAAAATAATAGACATGCCCCTAGGCGCTGGTGCTCTTTACAGCTACAATTATCCCTGAGACGGGCCTCATACAAAACTTAGCAAGGGAGCAAATTAACCTCTTACAAAGTGCTGAAGATTTTGTAATAAAGGAAAATGGAAATTAACTAAAAAAGCTTATATCAGTGAGGCCAGAGATGCCTTTGTTGTCTGCCGTCCAAACAGTTCCTTTTTGAGTCCATACCAAATGTCTGGTCAGGCTTTATTGAGCACTTCATAGAAGCTGCATTGATTTTCTTTTTTTATTTTATTATTTTTATTTAACTACTATCGGTTTAATAATGCAAGCAAGTGCTTTGACCTGTTTATAGAAAGAGAACTTCAGCATCTGACTTTATATACTGTCTTTCTTGTAGGATTTTGTACTACCAAGCTTTTCCACATTTTTCCGCATGACTTTACTTGGTGTATTCGCATTGTTTGCGGAGGTACTTGTATTTATCTTACTTTTAAGTTTATATCTAAATGGTTGCACAAATTATTATCTGCTAATTAATTTGTTCAACTTATGGGCTTGAGTGCTTCCTACAGGTGCTTTTAGCTCGGGGATTCCAGCTTGAGAAAACCTGCAATGTTGCTAATATAAAGTTCATTGAGGTCATTCTCTTGTTCCACTATAGAGAAAACTAGGGAAATGCAAAGTTTCTTTTTTTAGACAAACTGAATTAATTTAAGCAGATGGCATTTTTGGAAATGTTTGTGAAGAAAAAAAGAGAAGAGGGTCCCAAAGAAACACTAGTTTATCTTCTTAGCATGCTGTTTATTAGGCCTTGTTGTGCTCATGTCATTGCTTACTTAATAATATTGGCCTAGTTTTTTTGGCTTATAATGTTTTGACTTTATTGTAACAACTGATTAGCTGTCTTACAAAATGATTGTGCTTCTTGTCTCTGCAAGTCTCTCTTCTGATCTCTTGGTTGTAATTATTCAAGTCCTTATGCTACTTCTCATTTTGGATAAAGTTGCATCTTGGCTGTACTGGCTTGAGCCAAGGGTATCAAGAGAAACGTTTTTAGGTGCAGTATGAAGTATGAAAGGTCTTTATTTAGAAATCAAGAAAAAGGAAGTTCGGTGAGTTGAACACCGAAAGACTAGTCTTAATGTATGTGTGGTTTGAAGGTAGGGATTGTGCTTTTACAAGTGGATTATATCCTGATAACTGTGGCTGCAGTTGAAAGTTACATCTTCTTGTAAGGAGATAGCAGTGACATACATTTAGGGCAGATCAGTACCCAAGCCACATCTACGTTATCCATTCAGTAAACACCATAATATTAGGGTGTAAAGGGACAAAACCTTATCCATGAGCGGATATATCCCTGAACTTAAATGATCTAGATAACCAAGTAGGACTTCACATGACATTATGAAGAATTTGATTAGTAAGAGAAAAAGGAAAATGGGTAAAAAAGGAGGGAATGAGAAAGTGCAGTGCCAAAATACTAATTATCAGGGAGTAAAGATGAAGAGGCCTGCTGATCCCATCAGGTAGACAACAAGTCTCATTCATTATGGGGGTAAAAGACACCAGAATAATTTGGCTGAATCCATTTGACCCAGAATGTCATTTTTAGTGGGGTCTAGTTGGATACTCTCCATCAGATTAAAAGATGTCTATTCAACCTTACAGTCCCATTTCCTTGTGGCGCTGGCTAGCAACTATTTGTAGGACAAGTACATGCTACAGTTTATCCTTATCTAAGGGTAATTACATCAACATAGTACAAAATGAACCTTAGAATAGTGTTGTATAATCAATGTTAGCATGGTTGTTATCTGCTTGGCTCATACTTGGATTTGTTCTTGTTCTCTCATGTTTGCAGTCCATTCACTGGTTTGGTCGGCAAAATTATTGTATTGCTTGCTCACTGACAAGGCAGATACAAACTTGATTTAAGATAGTCCTTTTGTATCTGCATTGCCAATTAAATGCCCTCAATCAGATAATCTACGACACATGGCTCCAATAAAACTCCATCATTGTATTGCTATGTGGTACATGACTTAATGCAAGGCACTAATGGTGATCATTTGTCTGAACAGGTATTTCTGATGCAAATTTTTGGAGTTCGTTCCCAAAGAGTCACCTCTTCGTTGCGTAGCGTCGTGGGAAGTTTACTTATATTGGTGTCCTTTTGTAGCACCATCTACTGGGGACCAGGAGATGATGTAAACTAAACCATGTCGAGCGAAACCATGACAATGCATCCTGTAATATATATTCGTCTTTGCAGTTAACTGCTCTCCTTTACCCCCCTTCTTCCCTACAATTCTACATATTAGCTTCTTTTTCTGAATAATTTTTCTGCACATGTAGAGTATCCGGCCTTCTGAAAATGCATAATCCTGGTCCACAGTCTATTTTTTATCATTCGTTTTTGCATGAAATGAACCATGGTTTTTGTTTATGTGGGCCTTCACAAACATGTTTTGAAGGGCTTAAACAGTAGTACAATATCTCTATTTGTGCAGAATTTTTGGAGTATAGTAGTATATACTTAGTTTTTTTATAAATTTTTTTTTATTATTGGATGGAGTTTTGTTATTTATTACTTTTTCATCAAATTTTAACAAGGGAATTGCATATCTAGTAATAACAATTTTAAATATATAAAAAAAAATTTAAAACAAATGGTGACTGGTTACACCAGTCCCCATTTATACTATAATGGTGACTGGTATGAAGCAACCAGTCACCATAGGTACCAGTCACTATAATACCCCTTTGTGATGACTACCAAAAATTAGTCCCCATATGTAACTTATTTGTTGTTAGTGCATAGAAGTTGTATTGGCTGTTTTATGACAAAACCTATGTTTGACCACATCAACAATATATCCCATGAAGCGTGAATATCTTGGGTTGCCTAATCATGGGTTATTGAGTTTCCTAGATTCTATAGGAAAGAAATCAGCATGTGATATCACCAAGGATAAGGGTGATTGAGTTTCCTAGTTGAGATAGGAAAGTAAGTCATACAAGATGTGATGGGTCGAAAGACAGATTTAGACATGGTTAAACCCTAATGGTATTAATAGCACAATACGTGTTGGGCTAGGGTTAACGCAGAGATTAACGAGTATCTAGGTGAGACGAGTTTGAGGGGGAGCAATGAAGAAAAGATTCAGATGTTCACATCCTGAAAGTTGTATGTCTGTTGTTGAAGCTGATAGGGTCTACAAGCTTTTCAAGAAGCAATTGACCATTGTAATGGTGTTCTCATCCTGAGAAGCCTGCATGAAGAGATTCCCTGGTGATAGGGATCGCACTAAGGGGGAGACTTAGTGTGTGGGTATCGAAGAGCTTCTGTGGAAGTGCGTTGACAGGAAGCTAGACTAGGAATAGGCTGCTGTTCAAATCCTTGAGGGGTGGAGAACTTATTACTGTAAGTTGTGTTGTTGAATTACTGTAATACTCTTTCTAGTGGATTTGGATACCCTGGGCCAAATGCCCCGCAGATTAGGAACAATTGGTTCTGAACTGCGATAACAGATTGTGCTGTGTCTTTTTGTTTATAAGTGTAACGTTAAGTGTCACTACACACCAGTCTTCGGGTGTAAGTACACTCATGCGCTCACGTGTTAAATCTACAGGGAGTTCTGTAAGTACACTTCTGAATACACGTTTAGAGTTTAGTGGGAGTTTCAAGTGGTATCAGAGCGGGTTCCAGATTAGTTTGGAGATAAACGATTTTACAAACCTGACGTGAAGGAAGATGGTAGCGTATCATAAGGAAGGGGCGTCAAACACAAGACCGCCTTTGCTTGATGGAACAAACTATACTTATTGGAAAGCAAAGATGAGAATCTATATCAAGGCTCAGGACGAAAGAGCCTGGCGGTCCGTTGAGGATGGATGGGAACCTCCAACAGTTGAAATTGGAGAAGGTGCTGACATGAAGAGAATTTTAAAACCTAGTTCAGAATGGAATGATGTAGAGGATAGATTATCGAATTGCAATTCCAAAGCATTGAATGCTATCTTTGGAGGAATCGATGAAGAGCAGTTCAGGAGAGTATCTGCATGCACCACGGCTAAAGAAGCATGGAAGATACTGGAGGTACATTATGAAGGAACCGAAAGTGTACGTGCAGTAAAGTTGCAGATGCTGATGACCCAGTTTGAGCTCATGAGGATGAGAGATGATGAGACGATCTTGGAATTTGAAGGAAAGATCATAGACATTGCAAATCAGTCTGCCAACCTGGGAGACAGGATACCTCTAGATCGACTGGTCAAAAAGGTACTTCGTTCACTCTCTTCAAAATTTAAGATGAAAAGAATTGCTTTAGAAGAAAATAGGCCTTTAAATGATATGACCTTGGATGAACTTATTGGATCTTTGAAAACATTTGAGATGAATGAAGAGTCAAGTGATTCAGTAAGAGAGGTTAAGAAAGATAGTGTAGCACTTCAGACTCTTGCCTGTAATGAGGTGACTCAGTCAACTCAGGAGTCAGATATTCCCACCATCACTCTAGCTGAGCTAGATACAAAAGTGTCCTTCCTGGCTAAAGGATTTAACAAGTTTATTAGAAAAATCAAGAAAAAAAATTTGTCTTCAGGAGAAGGAAAATTGAGAGGAGGTAGTTTTGATTCAGCAACCAAGAACAAAAGTATAACGTGCTATGAATGTGGAGGACGAGGACACATTCAAACAGAGTGCCATACTTATCTGAAAAAGAAAAAGTCATTTGTGGTTGCTTGGAGTGACGACAGTAGCACCTCAGAAGATGAAGAATGTAATTATGTTGCCTTCACTGCTAACACTCTAGTGAATAGTGAACTACCAGCGCAAAGAAAAATACAAGACATCTCGATAGTTTTGGATGATGAAACAGATGATGAGGATGATATTTGTACAGTACAGAGCATCATTAAGCAATGGGATGAAGTTCTTGAGAGTATTAACGTCCTAAAAGAGCAAGTTGTAGTCATGGAAAGGGAGAAAGTCGTGCTGAAACAAAAACTTGATGAAAAAGAGGAGGAAGCCAGAGAATCAGAGAGGAAAGAAGGGCTATTGAGAGATCAGATCTGTACCTTAAGTGAAGAAAACCCCTTGCTGAAACAGAAAATAAATGAAAAAGAGAAAAGAATTCTGAAACTAGAAGAAGAACTAAGAAAGGCAAAGGAGATTTGGGTGAAGTTTGACAAAGGCAAGCAGCAATTGGATGATATATTGACTCAAGAGAAACGAATGGGTAGTAAACATGGACTGGGATACAGTGGAGCCAGTTCATCTCTGCAACCAGCACGTACTCAACCTCGTTATGAACAGGTTAGAAGGTTCATTCCTACATGCCATTTTTGTGGGGTCTATGGTCATATAAGACCTTATTGCTACAAGTTACAAAGAGTTCGGAGAAGGAATGAAAACCTTAAAGGAGTGAAGTCTAGTGCTCAAATTTTAGTGTGGATGAAGAAAGATATTAGTCTGTTTGCTGCTCATACTGCCGAAAAAACAAATACTGATGGAATATGGTATTTTGACAGTGGTTGCTCTAGACATATGACAGGAAGTATTTAGTTCCTTACAAATCTACAGAAGGAAACTGGTGGACAAGTTACTTTTGGAGATGGGGGAAAAGGATCTGTAATTGGAAGATGTGATTTGAATGTTCAAGGACATCCAAAGTTAAGGGATGTGCTATTGGTTGATGGACTGAAAGCGAACTTGATAAGTATCAGGAAACTGTGCGACCAGAATTTATATGTGAATTTTACTAAAGATGGTTGTAAGGTAATGGATGAGGAAAACATCTCTGTATTGGAAGGAAAAAGAATAGGTGACAACTGTTATAAGATAATTCTATCGCATCAATGTCAGTACACTAGAGAGAACACTGTTCAATTGTGGCATAAGCGACTTGGACATATACACTCCAGAGGGTTACAAAAACTGATAAAGTATGGAGCCGTCAGAGGGTTGCCTACTCTAACTTGAACCGTTGAGACTGTGTATAAAGGTTGCATGGAAGGCAAACAACATCGAACTCCACACCTTGCATTGAAAATCATCACAACCAAACAACCACTGGAGTTGTTGCATATTGATCTAATGGGGCTAGTCCAGATGGAGAGTATTGCTGGAAAGAAGTATGTTATGGTATGTGTTGATGACTTCACCAAATTTACATGGGTTGAGTCTCTCAAAGAGAAGTCAGAGGCTTTCAAGTTGTTTGCAAATCTGTGTAAACAGATTATGACTGAAAAGGGAATGACCATAGGGAGAATAGTTCGGGTTAGAAGTGATCATGGAAAGGAGTTTGAAAATCAGGAGTTTGCTAACTTCTGTGAAAGTAAAGGGATTTCACATGAGTTTTCAACACCCAAAACCCCACAACAAAATGAAATTGTAGAGAGAAAAAATAGAACACTGCAAGAAATGGCAAGGACTATGATTAACACCAAAGAACTACCTCACAAATTATGGGCAGAAGTTGTAAACACGGCATGTTATGTCAGCAATCGGGTACATCTCAGGTATCTTACTCCCAAAACATCATATGAGCTGTGGAAAGGAAAGAAACCCAAGGTACATTACTTTCGTGAGTTTGGTAGCAGATGTCATGTTCTCAGAGATCGTGAACAGTTGAGAAAGTTTGATTCCAGGAGTATGGAAGGGATTTTTGTAGGCTACTCCAGGAATAGTCATGCATACAGAGTATTTCTGAAGAATGCAAATACAGTCATTGAAACTGTGAATGTGGAAGTAGCAGACCAAACTGAAGGTCCTCAGGTGTTAGATGATGAGGAAGAACATGTTCTCCTGATCCAGGAAGAAGGAACGGTTAGTACAGTAACGAGTACTCTTAGTCAAAATGAAGGAAAAGTCAGTACAGTTCCACGTACATATGAAGGTGCACCAGAAGATACAAGAGTATCTACTACAGAAATCCAGGAAAGTGTTGCAGTAAAAGAAAAGACACCATCTATAAGAATACAGAAGAATCATCCAGCTGATGCAATAATTGGAAATGTAAATGATGGGATGAAGACCAGAGGTAAGAAAAAGAATCAGCTGGCAGACATGTTTACAAAGAGTCTGGATGCAAAGAGATTTGAGTTCCTTCGTTGAGCTCTGGGCTATGTTGTATTTAAAAGAGTACCAGGTAGTGTATTTATACATGTAAGTACACTGAAAAAAAAAAAAAAAAGGGAAAAGAAAAAAAAAAAAAAACCGATTTTATGTTTTCGGGAGAGTGAAAAGGTAAAGTAAAAAGTGTGATTTTGTCTTTCGAGTTCGAAACTACAGTTCGAACTTCGGAAGGGAGGACGACAAAGGGGAAAACTTACAGTGAAGACGCGCTATCACAATGGCAATAGTGACTAACGATTCGGTCTCACCAAGCAGTAGCAAAGGTACGAACCCCTCTATTTCCTCTTCTTTTTCCATATCATCTTTGAATGATGAAGAAGATGGTGTTTATGGGAAATCGACGACTCCCACATTGGAGACATCAGCTGCGGGTGTTGATTGATCGTCACAGGAAAAGGAGCGTGGGTTTGATGGAGGACGATACTACGATTAAACAGTTCCTCGATGTCCTTGTATCACACAAACGGACAGTACATAAAAGTGTACCTCGAAACCCTATGAGAAGAATTGTTGAGAGTAGTGAAGTAGAAGAGGATGACCTGCCCCTTATAATCCCTCTCAAGCGTAAGGCTATTCAGTCTACAAAACGGAAAGCACGTCTTCGAGAGTCCACAATTTTAAAAAGGTTTAGAGGTGTCAGGGGTATGCGCACAAGTGAGTCACCCATTCGACTCGATGAAGAAGAGGTAGAAGAAGAGGAAGGTCAATCTGCTGTTCCGAAGTCAGTTCAGGCGTTGGGCAAACAAAGACAGAGACTTACTCGTGCAGGGAAAGGAAAGGGGGTTTCACAGGCTGTCGAAAAATCAACAGAACACTAGAAAGTGGGTAAGAAGGAGCCAAAGTCTTCAGCCAAAGCAAAAAAATGCAAAATTTGCAGATGTAGCTGTAGAGAAGCGGTTTCTAACTGTTATCAAGAAGGAATTTAGTCCGGAAAGAGAGCTGAACTTAGATGAATTCAAAATAATCATTTCACTGCTTGAAAATCTTGGTTTCATGAGCACGGTCACTCGTATTGGACCGTATTCACCCTCGGCTGTTCAGGAGTTTTATGCAAATTTGAACAGACCACGACAGAGCTTAAGCTGTCAAGTGTACGTGCGAGGACACTGGTATGAGTTTGGGGTTACTCAGATTGCGGACTACCTTGGAATTCAGTTGTGTCACACTGAGCCAGAGGAGACGGACGATGAGAGTATGCTGAAGGAACTGACTGGTGGACAAATTCATATGTGGCCAGCCTCTCATGTCTTCCCAGCCTCAAAATTAACTCCAAAGTATTCGGCTCTACACAAGATTACAATTTGGAACTGGATACCTACTACTCACAAAGGGACTGTACACAAAAGTATGCTGGACTTTTTGTGCAGAATAGGCACGGAGTAGAGAATAGATCTAAGTGGGAGGATTTTTTAACAGATTGTCAAAGTCGCTGACCAGACTGATAAGCAAGGGTGTCTCACATTCCCGTCTTTAATTCATGGCATTCTGAACAAGAAGAAGCCCATAGGTCTCACAGAGTTAGTGCTAGTTCATAGCAAAAAGAACAAGTTACGAAACAAGCCAAGCACATTGAGATAAGAGAAGGTGTCAGAAGATGATACAGTACCTATTTTCGAAGAGGGTAATCCTGCTGAGATACCCGATGTTGTGGTCAGTGGTAGTGAGGTGCCTACTCTACCTGTGTCTGTATCATTGAGTGCAATTAGCATTGACAGTACACTTATGACTGTAGTGTGTGATGCACCTGTTGCTTCTGTATCTGAGGCACCATCGATTTTGCGAGATGAGCATATTGAGGATATGTCTTTGCATGAGGGTCCTGATAATCACCCAGAATTGCATCCGCTGCCGGTTACATCAGATTCTGTTCTTATGCCCCCACCATCATCGGGAGATGACCTTCATATCAGCTCTTCTCCAGCACGGTCCGTACTTCAGGGCTCTTCGTCCTCAGGAATTTCAGCTAATCAAATGATTTTTGATTATTGACAAAAAGATTGCAGGGTGTCAAGAAGGAGATGGATGATTTAGTTTGCCGCCAGAATTTTCTTAAGAATGAGATGAGACTTATCAAGTATCGCATTTCCAAGAGGAACCAGCCTCCCTCTTCACAATAGAGGATCGGTGAGTTGTATCTTTTTTGACAAAAAGGGGGAGAAAAAGAAGCTTGCCAGACCAGAGTGACCCCTTTTGATTTTGACTTTGAGAGTGGACCTTTTGATGTTGATTGTGTGTTTTCTTCTTCCTTTGATACCTATGAGATGGTGAAGCGGTCTTTTAGTTTGTGCTTGATAAGTGTCTAAAAGACACTATCTTTGGGCATATAAATTGATTGAAAAACTTAATTTTGAGTAAATTCCGAGCCTAAAATCAACAATTATGACTCAGTTTTATGTTTTATGTCTCAGGTACCCAGTGGAAGAAGAAAAAAGGGATTTGGAGCAAAAACAGAAGAAAAATCAGCAAAAGAGGCCAAAAAGAAGAACGGGCGCGACTGCGCCTGAATTGGCGCGACCGCGCCAGATAAATTCGTGAAAATTCAATTTAATATGGAAAAATCTCCAACGACCCAACGGTCATGAAAGCCAACGTTTGGGGAATGTGAATTGGGGCGACCATGCCACAGGAGGGCGCTACCGCGCCAAACAACCGGTGCGACCTCATGCAAAGCCAGAACGGACGCGCCAAAGTGAACTACAAGCAGAAAGAGAAGTTACCATCCAGGGACCTAGGAAATGTCCTAGTACTGGCGCGACCGTGCCATTTTCACAGCATAATTCGGTGCGACCGCGCCATGTGGTCTCCCGACTTAGACGGATATCAGCTCCAGTGGCGCGACCGCGCCATTGTGCGGCGCGACCGCGCCGACGACGCTGTTGTAGAAAATACAAAAATCTAGGGAACCAGCAATCAAATCGAATCCAAACTTGGGAGAAGGAGTCTCAGACGTCTAAGGAAGGTGCCCACGAAGAGTTTAAGGCAATGTACTTAAGTCCAGGGGCATTGAATGGTCCAAAAGAAGAAGTTAACTCAAAACAGGAATCTGCTTCTAAAGGAAGGAGATAAATCCGAATTTTGTGAAGATCATGGAGGGAGTTTCACAATTCTAATTGAAGCCAAACTTGAAATGAAGTTTCCTGGTACTACAGAGGATCGTTTCACGAAGATTCAGGCCAATCCAAGCCAGGATTCTCGAGTTACACATCTCTAAAGTGGTGGACCCGTGCAGAAGTTGGCAGCAGAAATCAGGCAACTTCCTCCCCTCATATCTCGAGTTTCCCAACTCAGAATGGATTCAAACTTTGTGAGCATGGAAAGGACTACAGAAGGAAGGTCCTGATATAATTTCATCCAATTCTTAGGTCGAGAAGTCATGATTCACACCCCTGGACAGAAGCTAAAATTACAAGGTCTGGACAGAGTTTCAAGTATAAATAGGGGTCCGAGGCAGAGCTCAAGGCATCTAGTTTCAGTTCGAGTTTCTGTATTTTACATTCAATTTTGTATTCAGTTTTGCTTTTTAGTTTAGTTGAGAGAGAGAGGATAAGGTCCAGAGGGAGTTCACACGAACTCTGGTCACTTTGAGGAAGAGAGGTGGAGCATTCAGCCAAGGAGCAAGAGGGGTTAAGGAAATTCTTCCCAAGGGGGTTTTCTTTACTTATTCTTTCTTAATTCATGGCTGTTGTACAAACCTTTTTGTGTGCTTTCAATTCTAGCATGGAGTAGTCATTTTTAGTTGGGAGTCCATGACTCCCTAGGCTTGTAATGAGATTAATATTATAATTTAATTGGTTTTCAGTTTGGTGCATGAATGAGTTTTCATTGCTGTAATTTCTTGATTCGTACTTGCTGTCAGGCTATGTACTGGTTATAAGGTGACGCTAGGCTTAAGGTGAGACATGCTGATAGGAGTTTACAGTCTTTTTGAGTTTATGCACTAGGTAGATCACTAATCCTTGGGTTAATCCTCGACCTTAAAGTAATACCCTGTTGGATTAGTTGATCTGCCTATGACATATGAGCTTCATGTTTATGCTGTCAAATAGAGTAGATTATGCCGGTTAGTTTGCTCTAGGAGATAGAAAAAGGTGATGCCGATGCAGATTGTAGCCATGGTTTTATAAGCTTGTCCAAAACTGATTTCCAAAACTCTTTTTATATTGAATCTCAAAAAGTGTCTATGGAGGGAATTGGATTCCCAACGTCTTCTCTCATTATTAAATTTTTTCAATGGCTTTTCCCTAACTGTTTTCAGTGCTGGTTTAGTTTTAAAACTCTGTTTCAAAATCAGATTGCTCAAACTTTAGATTTTTATTCACAAAGCAATTAACTGCTGGCTTGGTCCTTGTGGGATGATATTCGGACTTACATAAGTCTATATTACGTTGATTAGTCCTCTTGCTAGTGATTAGCTAGAATCGCATCAGTGCTTGCTATGTGTGAAGGATTTCCATGTGAATCTGCGCTCTTAAAAGATTTGTATGCTTGAAGAATCGTGGAACTCAGATTAGATGCAATTGATTTCAGGATGGATGTGAAACAATGCTGATGATGTGTATGGATCAGGTTCATCAGAAAGTTTTGTGATATAGCTGATTTATGGAGTATATGTGGAATAGTGGTTGTGATGTGTGGTGGTCAAGGTTATCAAGAAGTTTTGTCAATAAACAGCCAAAGGGGGAGATTGTTAGTGCATAGAAGTTGTATTGGCTATTTTATGACAAAATCTATGTTTGACCACGTCAACAATATATCCCATGAAGCATGAATATCTTGGGTTGCCTAATCATGGGTTATTCAGTCTCCAGAGAAATCTGGCCACAAATGGATTTTGGTCTTTCTGCATAAGCTGAAACTAATCAATCAGGCAGAGTTAATTCGTTCTGTAGTAATTCGACATGGGAAATTTAAAAGATAAACACTCTCTTCAGTCCACTCCACAAATGCGCCTTCTTTTGGAATAATTTTATGAAAGATGGGCGTAAGCCTTCGTTCGTTTCAGTTTCTTCCGAGGCAAGCACGGTCCTGGCGTGCAAAGGCAACTGAACACACTCTGCGGCTTAGTCCGAGTTCTGAGTCCTGACTCTCTGAGACTCCAAGAACTCAGTCCATATATCAAAGTGATTTCCACAAATACCTTAGTAGTCAAGTAACCTGGGTAGAACAACGGCTTCCCACCACCCCACCTCCTTTGTCCTGCATACATGTTCCTTGCCATCACTGGCGGAGACAGGGGGGGCAAGGGGGGCCATGGCCCTCCCAAATATTTTCTAAACCCTTATATATGTTTATGCAATAAGGCCCCCACCCATTTTAAAATATAATATTGTATATAGAGAGAAGGAAAGAGAGGAGGAAAGATAGAAGGAAAGAGAGAAAGAGAGAAGGAAAGAGAGAAAGAGAGAAGGAAAGAGAGAAAGAGAGAAGGAAAGAGAGAAAAAGAGAAAGGAAAAGAGAAAGAAAGAAGGAAAAGAGAAAGGAAAGAGAGAAAGAAAGGAAGGAAAGAAGGAAAGAAAGGAAAGAAAGAAAGAAAAAGAGAAAAAAGAAAGAAAAGAGAAAGAAAGAAAGGAAAGAGAAAGAAAGGAAAGAGAGAAAAAGAGAAGAGAAAGAGAGAAAGAGAGAAAGAGAAGAGAGAGAGAGAAAGAAGAAAGAGAGAGGAAGAGAGAGAGAGAGAGAGAGAGAGAGAGAAAGAGGGGAGAGAAAGAGAGAGTGAGAGAAAGAGAGAGAGAGAGAGAAAGAGAGAGAGAGAGAGAGAGAGAGAGAGAGAGAGAGAGAGTGAGAGAAAGAGAGAGAGAAAGAGAGAGGAGAGAGAGATCCGGAGGAGGGAGAGAGACGGAGAGACGGAGAGACGGAGAGAGGGAAGGAGAGAGAATATATATAATATATATTATATTATATTATATATTCTTTACATTTTATTTTTGGCCCCCACAAGAAATTTTTCCTGGCTCCGCCACTGCTTGCCATCACATAGTTGCCCACGTTCCCGGGTTCTAATTCAACTGTTTTCTCTAGTGTTCTCTGACCCCTCTAATACATGTATCACGGTGTGTGCCACAAGCAAACAACAGAGAACTAAATACTAGTAGACTACACAAGACATGTTGTTAATCACTTCCTCGGCTTCTTCCTCGGCTTCTTCCCAAAAAGTTAACCATGCATCCGTAATGCTCAACTCTTGGCTTAATACCATGCCCCACCATTTGATTAAACCATTTTTTCCCTTCCTCTACAAGCCCTCCATGGCTACAAGCAGATAAAATTCCAATGAAAGTTATATCATTGGGCTTAATCCCTCTCCTTCTCATGTCTATGAACACTTCCATCGCTTCCATTCTTATTTCCATCTTTTTTCCATGTAAATGGAGCATTAACTCATTGTTTGGAGAAGACAAATGAGCCACAGTTTTATTGATTTTTTTATCTGTTTTCTGCACGAGTTTCATATTTTTCCTTTTTTTTGGTAGGAATCCACATTTTATTACTGCAAAATGAGATTAGGCTTGCCTGGCAAGGGAGGGGACCAGAGTAGAAGCTGAGGAGTGCTATCTTATCTTCTGATGTTAGAAAAATCCAGTGATATATACTATCAAGATATTGTTTCTATTATTGTTACATTAATTAAGTGAAATCCACTTCATTTTCAGTGCAAATTTCACTAGTATCTCTAAATGATGAAGGAAGGGTAGTTACTGTATCGGCCGAGCTGTGTGAAGGAAAATCAAGTAAGGAGGTGGTCAACAAAGAGAAAGGAAACCTTAAGTTGGCCAACATCCCATTCTCATTGTCATTCGTTCTTCACAAGAAATACATTTTGGTTGATCTCAATGCAGAGGAAAAGTCCATCATGGATTCCCTTGTGACAGAGGTGCTGGATTTGTCCAGCTGGCTTGTTTCTCTGTACAAACCTAGTGGTCAAGTTCTTGCCTACACATCTACATTAAAGGTTTGTTGTTAATCCCCTCTTCCTTAAGTTCATCTCTGTTACTTGGGTGGAGCTTATAACTTGAAGGGGTTCATTTAAGTTATTGTTACTGTTGGAATTGAATCTCACTGAAGCCCTTGAAGATATATTCAACTTCAGATTGAACTTTGAGTTCCCACACTACAGTTACTGCTGATGCCGAGTCACAGCAGATCCAAAGGAACTCATTTGGATTGGGTTGAATGCCATGCTATCTGTAATTAAGTATTTTTCTTCATACGGTCAATGAAAAGAAGAAATTAGGTAGAGAAGGGTACTCGTTCGTTTGAGCAAGAAACGTTTCCAATGTAAGTTCCTAAATTGATGTGGAGATGGAAGAGGATGGATTGGTTGGTGGGTGTGAGAGTTTTAATCCACTAGTTTTGACATGAATTAACATACCCAAAAACATCTCTCTCAAGCTCTCTCTAGATCTTATGGTCTCTCTCTCTCTAGATCTTATGCTCTCTCTCTAGATCATATGCTCTCTCTCTTATGCTCTCTCTTATATATCACTGGCCCCATTCTCATTACTCTCTGTTTCTATGTGGCTTTCTGATCATCTCTCTGGCTCTCTCAGAGATATAAGTTATTTTCATGCAGCAATTAAATTGAGGCTTACACCTCATGACTAGCCAGTCATGCACATACTATTGGAAGAAATTAACGATTAATTGATTGACTAAATTCAGAGGACGATTCATTTGGGTTATAAGTATATACTTAGATATTGGGAGAAAAATCTCACATGCATGCACCTCCTTAATGTGTACTAGCTACCCTTGCCCGGTTGGTTGCTCTTTATCTTTTGCTTTTTGGATCAGATCCCACAATATTATTCTCACCCATAAACAAAAAAAAGTCTTTTCAATCAAGGACCAGCTGCAGGCATGTGTTCATATATACTTTATCGTCTTTAGTCTTTACTGCTGAAGATGCACAGTGCCTTTTTTATCAATTTTCTGGGAGTACTTGGACGTCTAGTCTTTAGCACAGTAGAACTACTCATCTCATGCATGGTGCAATATTGAAACAGACTTGGTGTAGTTTTGCTTATAACACTTTTGTAGTCCCTGTTATGTTATTGTAAGCATAAGACACCTCTAGTCTTTAGCACAGTAGAACTACTCATCTCATGCATGGTGCAATATTGAAACAGACTTGGTGTAGTCTTGCTTATAACACTTTTGTAGTCCCTGTTATGTTATTGTAAGCATAAGACACCTCTAGTCTTTAGCACAGTAGAACTACTCATCTCATGCATGGTGCAATATTGAAACAGACTTGGTGTAGTCTTGCTTATAACACTTTTGTAGTCCCTGTTATGTTATTGTAAGCATAAGACACCTCTAGTCTTTAGCACAGTGGAACTACTCATCTCATGCATGGTGCAATATTGAAACAGACTTGGTGTAGTCTTGCTTATAACACTTTTGTAGTCCCTGTTATGTTATTGTAAGCATAAGACACCTCTAGTCTTTAGCACAGTAGAACTACTCATCTCATGCATGGTGCAATATTGAAACAGACTTGGTGTAGTCTTGCTTATAACACTTTTGTAGTCCCTGTTATGTTATTGTAAGCATAAGACACCTCTAGTCTTTAGCACAGTAGAACTACTCATCTCATGCATCGTGCAATATTGAAACAGACTTGGTGTAGTCTTGCTTATAACACTTTTGTAGTCCCTATTATGTTATTGTAGGGATAAGACTATCTAAATGATAGGAGTTGGATGCACAAGTATGCCACTAAGTAAAAAAATGTCATTTCAATCTCTCTCCCCATTTACACCTTTTTAGTGCTATGGTGAACTACTGAGCTACCCATCGTGTTATACGATGCTGTCCGACTCTTCTCTGTTTTTTTATTCTCACTGAGAGAAGAGGTTCTATTCGGTGTAGGGGTGGCAGTTTTACCCGATTACCCGATTACCCGCTTACCCGAAAGGTAATCGGATGGATAAGGTATAAACTTATTGTATTTCGATTACCCGATTACCCGATTAAAAAATTACCCGATTACCCGACTCTTAAATGAAACGGATATGGATAATGGGTATTCCTTACCCGGTTACCCGATTACCCGGATGGTAATTTGGTAATTATTTAAAACTTTATGCCCTTATTTGTTTGATACATTAACTAAGTTATTTTTCCTTGGTAATTTGGTAAATATTTAAAACTTTATGCCCTTATTGGTTTACTTACCCTTCGTAATTTGGTAAATATTTTAAACTTTATGCCCTTATTTGTTTGAAACATTAACCGAAGTTATTTTCTTTGGTAATTTGGTAAATATATAAAACTTTATGCCCTTATTTGTTTGATACATTAACCGAAGCAACTTTTTCTTGGTAATTTGGTAAATATTTAAAACTTTATGCCTTAATACATTAACTTTATATCTTTATCCTTTTATTTACCCAATTACCCGGTTACCCGCGGGTAGTCGGGTAAAAGACTCGGGTGACGGAATAGCTAATTGTTATTCGGGCGAAACGGGTAACGGAATACCGGGTATGGTAAGTGAAACGGGTAACGGAATACCCCTTACCCGTTTCGTTTATTACCCGTTTACACCCCTAATTCGGTGTGGACTCTCTCGTATGATTTCTCTGGGCAAATTCAGAATTGGCGTTGTCTGCAACCTAAATGTGTATGTTGTGCTGCTTTGCTTTTATACAAATCCCATTATATTTTATTTAGTTGATGGTGACGATCTTCTTCATCTTTAATTTTTAACTTAAAATTTTGATTTCAGCTTGCAGCTGATGATGATATTGTCATTGATTCAGCAAGATATTGCTCGTCTTAGACAGATTCCGTAGGCCGACGCCAGAGGCATGTTTCTCATTCTTATAAGCTGTGATGGTATTGAGCTTCTATCAGCTGGATAATCAAGGGAAATGTTTATTTGTGCCTTTTGTTATTTTTCTCGTCTACTGCTGTCATCGATCGGAGTCTCATCTCATTCCGGCCGGTAACTAGATTTAGTCTCATCCCCGAGGAATGGAATTCATTGAGCAACTAGTGTTTTAATATCCAATTATTTCTATGTGTTTTAATATCCGATTATTTATTTTCATACAATAATGTAAGCCAGAGATTTGGATGCCCACTAGCCAACGGAAAATTCAAAATTTCCAGCCTCCGTAACTGCTTTTTTCTGGGTGGTCAGTTGTCATCCTCTTTTTGAAAAGTCTCTCTTGCAAGTTTCCAGAATAAGGAATCATCCTTGTGACAAATGCCCTACCACTCTTCTCTGTTTCTTCCAAGGATAAAATTCTAGAAACCAAAAGAAGAGTTCGTCAAGAGAAGACTCCAAAGCAACATTAGTTGTGTTTTTTTTTTCGAGAAATCTCCCAATTTTGTACATGGCTTCTCTCTCATGAATTTATACTACCTTTATCATTTACGATTTGTGTGAATGCAACACCACTGAAGTCAATGAGACTGCCTAGTGATTTAAAATATCTTCTGCTCTCATGAAAATTACATCTCGTCTCTTTGCCATGTTTACTTTTCTTCAACACTAAACTCAATCTTGCATGCAACTAAGGCCAAGTCTTTTAAAGCAAATACAATACCATAGACTTCCAAAAGAAAATAAAATATATGTAATTGTTTGGATCACAAATTACAAACCCAATCTGCCACTTTAGCCTTGTCTCATAAGTATGTTGTCTCAGGTGATCAGAAGTAAAGTTGGGTCCTGCAGGGTTTTCTTGATGGTGGCTGTTGGTTTTCTTGATTTGCTGCTCTGAAGTTAGGCCTTGGAAGCCATTTCAAATGCGATAGCCAAATAACAATTGAAATCCAATGAAGTGAGACATCCAACTTTCAGCAAAGTAAAAGAAGGTAGGACTAAACTTAAACTTGTACCCATGTCCTCAAGCAACTTAAAATGAAGACAATTGAATTTCTTGTCTTTACCATGGAAAAGAAAAATGAAAGGGGGTTCAGTGAATCTTGAATGAACTGATAGACAAAAACAAGAAGTTTTATAATTACTATTGATGCTTAATGATCCTGAGTTTGAGTTCTACAAGTAACAAGAGTTTAGATTTTCCTCCTCTTTGGTAATTGTTGCCAGCAACTGTATCTGCTTCTCATGTTCATTAAGCTTATTCTAACTGTGACATACATTAAATAAGCAGAATTAATGTGTTGATTTTAACAAAAATCCATAACTTGGGCAGTGCTTCTCTTAAGCATTTTGTATTCATTTTTAACCAATACTAACATGTTTGTTGTCCATTGTGGGTATGAGCGAGGACTCGGAACTGGCTGGAGTCGTATGAAAATGAAGCTTGTGGCAAGACCGAGTGAGAAAGTGCATAGGCTCCAAAATGAGCTGGACATGGCAAATAACAAGATTAATACCTTATATGAGTAGGTCCAAGAGTTGCGAGAGAGAGATGCAAAGAGGGAGGCCGAAATGCAAGAGAGGGAAGCAAAGAGAGAGGCTGAAATGCAAGAGAGACTTGCACAAGATAAGGCATCTCAGGAGTAGATGCTTTGGATGCAAAAACAGTTACTATTACTAACAAAACGTGTAACTGGTTCTTCATCCAAGAGTAGATATCTATCGTCTTCAGGTATGAATTTTCATTACTTATGAAATGATTTCAATCAAACCTACATAAAGTAACATATTTACCATCATATATTTGCCATACACTGAGGATGATTCGTGAAGTTGGCATCGATTCCCATTATTTTGATGGCATTGAGGCACTCATTAGGTAAGTCGAGGATCCATTAGATAGGTTTCTTTTCTTAAGATCTCAAGATCTTGTTGTTGAATGGATTTGATCGACTTGAGTGTACCAAAGCACGTATATGTCTTTTTGCTTTTTAAAGATTTCTTCCCCTTTTGTAAGATCACTTGTGTTGAGTGTACATGATCCACCACATTGGAGACCTATATACGAAAATGCTTTAACATTAGAAGCAAAACTAATAACTAAATTGTATATGGTCAAAATATGAAATATCTTTGAGTTGTTGTTGCTCCTTTGTCAGTCTTGAGCTAATGGTGCCTTGTTTATGTGAATGAAAATGTTTCGTCTATTATAGAAGTTGAAGATCACATTTATCCGAAAACATAGATGTGGATGGGACTTCAATTAACATTTGTTGAATGGAGTGTTTAGTACTCAAAGATTGGCCTTTTTTTTCTCTAGTTCTTGTTTAATTTTGGTGTCATTTAGAGATTACTGTAGATTGTTGTGTCATTGGCAATTTTGTGTGATGCTAGTTTTTATTGGCGATTTTATGTGATGCTAGTTTTTATTGGCGATTTTGTGTGATGCTAGTTTTTATAGGCGATTTAGTGTGATGCTAGTTTTTATTGGCGATTTTGTGTGATGCTAGTTTTTATATGCAATTTTGTGTGATGCTAGTTTTTATTGGCTAATCTATGGCAATTTGTTAAGCCAGATATTTGAGCTCTATTTTAATCGTTTGGATTTTTATCTCTGAGTAATGCTTTATATGAATATTTGAGAAGATATAGGCTATTCTTTTGTTGTGATTCATCTGCATGATATTTGCCCATTTTGTGCTGCATATTAATTCAATATTTTTTTTTTAGGTTAAGAAGAATGCAGTTAATTGAGGACTAATACATTTTATGATTCAAGGATTAGTGATAATTTTGTAAATGATGTTTGCAGTGTAGTTTCTCTTTTTTCTTTTTGTTAATGAAAATATATCATTGTTAATGAAAGTATATCATTGTTGAGGACTATGTATTTGGTACCATTTCTTAAAATGTATGAAAACTTAGTTTGATTGTTTGTTACAATAGATATTTTTTAAGTTAATTTAATATAATAAAATATTTTTGTAAGATTGGACATAGGAGAATCTTATTATTCCTCTATTGATATAGTAAAAAATAAAATATATTATAATTAATAAAAAATAAATTAAAATAACTGTTACCTAGGGTTCTTATTATTCCTCTATTGATATAGTAAAAAATAAAATATATTATAATTAATAAAAAATAAATTAAAGTAACAGTTACCTAGGGTTCTAACCAATGGGTATTAAACCTATACTCAGGGGCTGAAACTGTGGACAATGGGCTCAATACCCACGGGCTAAAACCCTTGGCAAATGTTACAATTACCCAAGGGTTTATTGTTAGTAAATTTTTTACCAAGGGTTTTTAAAATCACTACCTACGGTCTACAACTATTGGTAATATTTTCATTTGTACTAATGATGCTAGTTTTGAAGTGGTGCACCGACATTCAGAGATGCTTCAACATATTTTGAATTTGAAAGGTTACCATATGATTTTGTGCTTGATTTCTTTCTTGATTTTAGGCTTTTCTTGACAGACCAGTTGGTACCATAACTGGTTGAAATAAGGGATGGTGAGTGAATTTGAGGGGATTGCTATCTACATGGTTTTTAGAAGAACCAGGAATGTATTTGGTGTTGAATACTTGCTAATTTAATCAGTCTCCCTTCATTAACTTATACTACAACTACTGCCTAAATGTCAGATTCCAATATGACATGGTAGCTTTGATGACGCCCTAGGTGTTCATTAAAGCTCGTAGAGGCCTGGTAGTAAGTAAACTGAAAATGAGTTGAGATAGCCATTGACATGAACAGGAAAGGACTCGTGAATTATATGAGTCGAATGCAATATTTCACGGTTCAGCTCGAAAGGTCGTAACCCGGCTCAGTTTAAAACTTAAATGCCTAAGGTTTCTCGTCTAAAACCTAAATCATCCGAGTTCTGCCGCTCCGCAAACGCCACAAGAGGAATTTCAGAGCTACGATCCCCCTTCCCTTTCTCTCCTTCTTGTTCTTGTCTTCCCCTCGTCCGTTCTTCCCTTCTTTCTTTCATTCTCCTTTCCCTTTCTTCTTCTCTTCTTTCTTTCATTCTCCCTTCCCCTTTTTCTTCTTACTCTTCTTTCTTTCATTCTTATTCTTGTGTTTCTTCTTCTCTTTTTTCTATCATTCTCCCTTCCCCTTCTTCTTCTTTCTCTTCTTCCATTCTTCCGTTCCCCTTTTTCGTTCTTCTCATCTTTCGTCATTTTCCCTATCACTTTCTCAATTTTCTTTCTTTATTTTTTTGTTTCTCCTAAGCCTTGTTTGCTCGAATGGGTTCGAGCTCGAGCTCGATTTCTTGAGGCCAATATTACTCTGCTTAATGAGACATGTGCTTCAAAAGGATTTAGCCATTGTAAAAAAGAAACTTGAGGCCAATATTACTCTGGTTAATGAGAACCGTGAAAGTCCCCTTCGCAGTTTGTATTTGTATTTGACAAAATAGACACACGACCAGGAAAAAACAATGTCTTTTACTAAAACTACGACCACCTAGCTTTCAATTCCTATGCACATTAGATTGTGCTATTAAAGAAGAAGCAAAAATTTAAAGATTTCTTTTTTTGAAACAAGAAATCTAAAGATTTAGAGGTTGCATTTTGGAATTTACGTGGTAGCAAGTACCTCTATACATCAAAGATTACATACAACCATAACTCAAAAGTAATAAATGAATAAAAACAACGATAGAAATTTTTTTTTGTAGATGAGAATATACGACATAAACAATCCTTCTAATTACCAAAGCCAGACTCAGTTGAGGGAAGAACGAAAGAAGCCTGAGGAAGAACGGAATAATTATGAGTACCTCAAAGGAGAAGCTTGAGTATTGAGAGAAGTGATAAAGAGATTCAACCGATTCTTCTCAGCAATTCAAACTTCTTGGTTCAGATGGACAGAAATAAAAAAATAATAATAGAGGAAGAAGAAGGCAAAATGAAATAAAAAAGGGAAGCGAAGATGGATGATTCAGGAAGAAAAAGTAAGGCATTGTAATAAATGTGTGGGGTATTTTTGTAAAAATAAATAAAATATTGAATTACTTTTATAAAAAAGCCCCTCATTTCTTTAAAAAGTAGGATAGAAAATTTTCTACACATACGTATATGGTAGCTGTCCTCATACATACCTTGTGGTTCCGTCGAATAAAGAAAAGGGATTAGAGTTGGGCCTTAGGAGGGTACACGTGCCTGGACCTCTAGAAAAACATATAGGAGAATTATATTAATTACATGGTACCCTATCTGCACCATATTGGTGATAATAGAAATAGAAAAACAAAGGCTAAGGAGAAGGAAGAAGGTGCTCGAGTCAGTTTTTGAGTGCACGCTCCTTTTTCTAGTGAAAACAGGTAAAGGAAGAAAATTAATACTTTATTAATTAATTAAGCCAAGGAAGAAATTGTTATAACCAATATTTAAAGGAAATATATATATATATATATATATATATATATATATTATTTTTTTTTTCTCTCTCCAGAGAGGTAGATCATCCAATTTAATTACCATGGGGATAAGTTTGGGCTCGTGGAAGTGAGTATCAACATATTTAACCACGTCCAGACTTTCTCCAAACATTCTCTATTTGTGCTCGAATATACGAACCTACAAATGGGTTTTCCTCAACTGTTCATGATCTCTTAAATGAATTTAATGTTCACTAGTACAAACCAGACTTTTGGCGACTGTCTTTACCAGTCGCTAAAGGAAACAATCGCTACATTCTTAGCGACTGGTTCGTCACCCGTCGCCAATAAAAGGTGCCAAAAAAGTCGGTCGCTAAACTACTTATTGCGACGGGCTATGTCGGTCTCTATTGGTCTTTAATTTGGCGACTGCTAAACAGTCACCAATTCTTCTTTTATAGCGACTGGAACGAAACAGTCGCTATAAAAACTTATGGTGACTGTTTGGCAGTCACCATAAAATACTTTTAGTGATGCCGGTCTCCGAAGAAAATATTTAGCGACTGATTATTTTCGGTGGCCGTTTCTTTTACATTATAGTGACTGTTTGCCAGTGCCCCAAAAAAATATTTCGCGACTGTTTATTTTCAGTCGTACTTTATTATTGCTTTATAGCGACTGTTTGCCAGAGCCCCAAAAAAATATTTCGCGACTGTTTATTTTTAGTCGCCTTTTATTATGCTTTATAGCGATTGTTTGCCAGTTACAAAATAATTTATTTGGCGACTATTTGATGGTCCCCAAAAAACATATTTAGTGACCGCGTATTTGGTCTCTTTTTTCCTTGATATATGGCGACTGTCCTTTGCAGTCGGCTTTGTGAAATTATAGGCATTGGTAGACAGTCGCCATAAACATTTTCTAACGATTAGTTTAACAATCATCAAAATTAATTATATAGCGACTGGTAAACAGTTACAAAGTTTTATATATAGACTAACTTTATCAGTCGCTATTATAATTCGTTATTTGTGATTGGTGACTAATCGTTATAGTTTTATTAATGGTCACTGGACAATAGTCGTCATTATTTATTTATTTATTTTTTTATCATTCTGTTTAATTTTTTATTTTCCTTTTACTGTGTAAGCCTAAAAAATCCACAGCTATATGAAACTCAAAATCCACTTTCAAATGAAACACAAATAAACACTTTCAAATGAAACACAAATAAACATTTATATTATATATCAACCAAGTATGAATTAAAAATATATTCATGTGCCCTTTGTGCTTAAACATCATAAAAACTCGACAGAGGGTGTAGTTCCTCTTATGTTCTAATACTAGATTCCTAATAGTGCCGCAGCAAAATCCACCAAAGCCTCCACCAAACAGCATCCACCGAACAACCTCTACCAAACAGCCTCCACCAAATAGCCTCCACCAAACAACCTCTACCAAACAACCTCCACCAAACAACCTCTACCAAACAACCTCCACCAAACAACCTTCACCAAAATGCCTCCACCAAAATCCAATTTGCAACACCCCTAGACAAAGCAGTATAAACAATGGTAAATCAAAAAGATGTGAAGATCTATTTCCAAAAAAAAAAGTGTGAAGATAAAATGAAAAAATGTAGTAAGCACTTAAACATAAACTGTAGCAATAGTGTAAGAGGTTAATGTAAAAACAATTATGAAATTAAAGAAGCTACCTAAATGAATATTCTCCTATTTACTGAAGCTTAATCAAACAATTTGCTTGCCATCTCAACTAGAATTTGGTTGAATTGTGTTCTGCAATCAAATTGCATGTTTGAATCAAACTTCTTCTCATAATTATACCTTACCCTTCTAAAAACAACTTGAACTATCAATGACGAGTATGATGTGGCAACGGCACCTCCCCGCTATCTGTGGGGTCTATGCAAATATGAGTATTAGTGGGATTCCAATCCATTCTAATATAAGTTATTAATGAATGTTAAAAATATAACATTATAACCTTGATAAGATGAACCATCGAAAGCTGAGAGAGGCATCCTCTTGACGTCCATGAACCTCTTTGCTTGCTCTTGTAGTTGTGCTTGCATCTTGGCTTCTAAGGTGCGTATTTCTTCCTTCTACGCCTCCTTTATTTGCTCTATTTTTTCAGCCATCTCTTTGTCTTTCTCTTGAATCTGTGTCGAGAGAGCCTCAACCCTAGCATCCGAGGTCCCCGAGTACTGGTGAATCCTTCTTGACCAACCACTCCCCATACCCCGATCGAAACCACCATGATGGCGGCCAAACACGGTATCCAAAAATGGGGGTAAATTTGTGATATCTTTGATTGATTGGAGTTGGTTTTCATGAAAAAAAGTTTCAACTTCGACCTGTAATGCAAAACTCATGTTAGTTACATTACTCTCTTACACAATAGGTGAAAGAAAAATTAGAGACTTACACATTTGTCTTGTGTGTAAGTGTTGTGAAAGCTTCCATCCTTCTTCCTATGGGCACTCAAGTAAGAACCAAGGACTGTAAAGTCATCTCCAAGTCTTTTACGCTGCATAAAAAGAAATACATTTTAAAGTAATCAAACAAGTAAAGTTGACATAATCCAAAAAAACAAGATCAATTTTACCTCCTCCGCATAATGTTGTGCAATGGACTTGGAACCCAAAGTGTGTGTCGCCTGCACATGTGAACGGTTCACCTTGTTCCTCTTGCAGGACTCAATAACTTCTTCAGATTCCCAATATTTTACCAATAAGTCCCACTCTTCCTGTGTCAGTCTTTGATCTCCACAAATCTTCTTCTCCTTTTCATTTTTCTTGTCATACTTTCTCTTCAATTTATTCCTCCACTTTTTTACAGATTGGCAAAGATTTTTCATGCACGCTGCTTTCACCACCTCATCAGGCACAGACAACCGATTCTTATCATATATCTAAAAACATAATGTTTCTACAACCAAAGCATTAGAATAAGATGTCGAAAGGTTTAAGTGAACAATAAAAAAAAATGATAAGTGTGAGATATATATATATATTTTACCTTAAAATCCTTCACGATGTCATCAAACGTGCCCGGTGCTTGTTTATCCCAACGAATGTTAAGCAGGAAGTAGCTCCATGTGTGTGCGTATACACCTAGTTGGTACCCCAATGTAGTTGCTTCTCCATCCTCAATACGGTTATTGGCAACAATGCATAACCATTTCTGGCCGGGTGGGGAAGTAAATTTGCTCCCTTGGTTGGCCCCCGACCTCGCCTAGTCTGACTGACCTTCACAATGGGCATCTCTTGAGTCTCATCATCACTGCCAACCGTGGGAAAGGTACTAGGTGGTACCTCGGATATCTCCCCTGACTCTAGCACTTGGTAGAATCACTAAGGTTAGTCAATGTAAACATAAAACTAAATTAAGTGGTCCAAAAGAAATTATAAACATGTATACTTGCGTTACCATCAGTGCCTGCAGGTGGAGCTACCGGCTCTGTACATCGCCTTTTCTTCCTTAGCGTCATCATATATTACCTATCTTGGTTTAAAAAAAGTAGTGAGTGATATTGGGGGGACACTAGTGTTGTACAAAATACTAAACCTTCATGAAGCAGATAAAAGATAACATTTTTTCTTTGTTGGCCATGTACCTCTATTTAATATGCATATTAATACTAAGAGGACCATTCAGAAATTCTTAAGCTCTTATAATCAATTCACCAAAAACATGCTCCTAGGTCAGCCAACTCTATTGAATGACCAGCTTGTAAAAAGAGTTCATAAGGCTATATTAGTAAGTGGCCAAATTTGGCCTTTATAACTTTATGTACCCTATTCATGTACTTGTTATTACTCTTGTGAAACTTTATGTACCCTATTCATGTACTGTTATTACACTAAAATTCAAACCTTGAGATTAAGGAGAAAAGATTAATAGAACAAAAAGTTAAATTTTCTAGTACAATAACTATTTCTATTTACTAAACATTAGCATTAGAAAAGTTCCGGTTAAACTCAACCAAATAAACAAAAAGAAAAGAGAAAAAAAAAAGACCCAATGCTTTTTCTCCATCGGACCATACAAAATTCTGATCCTAAACCTTAGCATCAGAAAATTTCCGGTTAAACTCAACCAAATAAACAAAAAGTAAAGAAAAAAAAAAGACCCAATGCTTTTTCTCCATCGGACCATACAAAATTTTGATCCTAAACCTTAGCATTAGAAAAGTTCCGGTTAAACTCAACCAAATTGTAATTCCCAGTAAACTCTAGACGTGTATTCAGAAGTGTACTTACAATAATTCCTGTAAACTTAAAACGTGAGCGCAGGAGTGTACTTACACCCGAAGACTGGTGTAGTGACACTTAGAGTTACACTCATAAACAAAAAGGATAGCACAAATTGTTATCGCAGTTCGGAACCAATCGTTCCTAATCTGCGGGGCATTCGGCCCAGGGTATCAAAATCCACTAGAAAGAGTATTACAGTAGTTCAACAGAATAACTTACAGTAATAAGTTCTCCTCCCCTCAAGGATTCAAACAGCAGCCTCTTCCTAGTCTAGCTTCCTGTCAACACACTTCCACAGAAGCTCTTCGATAGTCTCTGATCTTTCCTTCAAATTCCAAGATCGTCTCATCCTCTCTCATCCTTATGAGCTCAAACTGAGTCATCAGCATCTGCAATTTTACTGCACGTACGCATTCAGTTCCTTCATAATGAACCTCCAGTATCTTCCATGCTTCTTTAGCCGTGGTGCATGCAGATACTCTCCTGAACTGCTCTTCATCTATTCCTCCAAAGATTGCATTTAATTCTCTGGAATTGCAGTTTGCTAATTTTTCCTCCGCATCATTCCTCTCTAAACTAGGCTTCACAACTCTCTTAACATCAGCATCCTTTCCAATTTCAACGGTTGGAGGTTCCCATCCATCTTCAACAGAACGCCAGGCTCTTTCATCCTGAGCCTTGATATAGATTTTCATCTTTGCTTTCCAGTAAGCATAATTTGTTTCGTCAAGTAGCGGTGATCGTGTGTTTGAAGCCCCTTCCTTATGATACGCTGCCATCTTCCTTCACGTCAAGTTTATAACACCGTTTATCTCCAAACTAATCTGGAGCCCACTCTAATACCACTTGTAATTCCCAGTAAACTCTAGACGTGTATTCAGAAGTGTACTTACAGTAATTCCTGTAAACTTAAAACGTGAGCGCAGGAGTGTACTTACACCCGAAGAGTGGTGTAGTGACACTTAGAGTTACACTCATAAACAAAAAGGACACAGCACAAATTGTTATCGCAGTTCAGAACCAATTGTTCCTAATCTGCGGGGCATTCGGCCCAGGGTATCAAAATCCACTAGAAAGAGTATTACAGTAGTTCAACAGAATAGCTTACAGTAATAAGTTCTTCTCCCCTCAAGGATTCGAACAACAACCTCTTCCTAGTCTTGCTTCCTGTCAACACACTTCCACAGAAGCTCTTCGATACCCACACACTAAATCTCCCCTTAGTGTGATCCCTCTCACCAGGGAATCTCTTCACGAAGGCTTCTCAGGATGAGAACACCTATTGCAATGGTCAGTTGTTTCTTGGAAAGCTAGTAGACCCTTGATCAGCTTCAGCAACAAACATACAACATCAAAACTACAACCTTCAAGATGCGAACGTTAGAACCTATTCATCATTGCTCCCCCTCAAACGCGTCTCTCCTTGATACTCGTTAATCTCTGCGTAAACCCTAGCCCAACACGTATTGTGCTATTAATACCATTAGGGCTTAACCATGTCTAAATCTGTCTTTCGACCCATCACATCTTGTATGACTTACTTTCCTATCCCAACTAGGAAACTCAATCACCTTTATCCTCGGTGATATCACATGCTCATTTCTTTCCTATAGAGTCTAGGAAACTCAAGATCCCACGATTAGGCAACTCAAGATATTCACGCTTCATGGGATATATTGTTGACCTGGTCAAATATCGGTTTTGTCATAAAACAGCCAATACAACTTCTATGCACTAACACAAATAAACAAAAAGAAAAGAAAAAAAAAAGACCCAATGCTTTTTCTCCATCGGACCATACAAAATTCTGATCCTAAACCTAAGCATTAGAAAAGTTCCGGTTAAACTCAACCAAATAAATAAAAAGAAAAGAAAAAAAAAAGACCCAATGCTTTTTCTCCATCGGACCATACAAAATTCTGATCCTAAACCTTAGCATTAGAAAAGTTCCGGTTAAACTCAACCAAATAAACAAAAAGAAAAGAAAAAAAAAAGACCCAATGCTTTTTCTCCATCGGACCATACAAAATTCTGATCCTAAACCTTAGCATTATAAAAGTTCCGGTTAAACTCAACCAAATAAACAAAAAGAAAAGAAAAAAAAAGACTTCTCAGCAGGAAAAATTTCCTCGACAGGAAAGGAATAAGCCGAGAGAGCAGCAATCAACGCCAGAGAGAGGGAAAGGACCATGAAAGACAGAGAAACTGACGCGAATGGACCATGAAAAAAGAACGCGAAAGTGAGAGAACAGAATAAATCGACAGAGCAGCAACGAAAGACAGAGAGGGAATCGAAGAAACCTAAAAGCCTTTTCTTTGAAGCGTCAGAGACTCAGAGAGCTTGCTGATTTCGTTGAGGACGCAGCAGCGGCAGACGTCTTCCCAGATGAGGAGAGATTCTGGATACTGTAGAAGGCGATGTATAAGAGATGCTGCGCCGGAAGGGAAGGGAAGGCTTGGAGCGGGAAAGGAAGGGAAGGCTTGGAGCGGGAAAGGAAGGGAAGGCTTGGAGCGGGAAAGGAAGGGAAGGCTTGGACCGTGAATGGAAAGCTTGGAGCGGGAACGGAGAGCTTAGACCGGGAAGAGAGCCGCGGACCGCGAGCGGGAAGGGAGCTTTGGCGAGGGAATTAGGGAAATAAAACTCCATTCGTGAACTCTTCATTATTTTAAAAGTTTGAACCGAACCGGCCGGTCCAAGCCAATTAAACCACAATTGAAGGCTAGTCTGGTTCTTATTGACTCGACCTGATTCAATATAATCATCATTATTTTTATCTTTTTAGTTATAGAAATATATCATATTTATAAAGTATAGATGATAATATTTTGGTTGAACCATTTGATGGCCAATTCGGTTTTTAAAACATTGGGTCTGATTCTAATTAATTAATTTGCGGGCTGATTCTTAAAACATAATACCGGCAATCCAACCGGCACTAGTGGAACTCGGTTAAACCGGTTTGGTCAATTGGATAATATAATATATTTTTTATATATTTAATATTTCAATAAGAAAAGGGCAAAAAAAATTGTTGTTACAGTTAAGGCCTGGACTAGCCTCCAATTTTGGTTCAACCAATCTGAACTGGCCATTTCAGTTCAATTTTTAAAGCATTCAAACATTTAAAAGCTCAATAAGTTTTATTAAAGGAAAAATATTGATTAATTAAACAACAAATCACATTTGGTAAATAAAACCTGCAAATAAAATTTAGTTAATATATTTTAATTAATCACCTGCTAATTGGAATTCAACAAATACATGCATTGGATTATATGTATATATATACATATATAAATGTATTAATACATTTACTTATTTAATTATTGATCAATTAAAATGTGTTCGTAATAAATTTTTTATACAAGTTGAAGAAAATTTTCATCAATTATAATTCAAATTTATTACGTTAACCAATATTTTAAAATCGATCCGGCCATCCAATTGGCAGTATGCCTGGTTTTGGTTGAACCCAGTTACCCCGTGTTGGACACTTGACAGTTGGATACTATATCATACTGTATATATATCTAACATTTTAATAATAATAAAAAAATGCTGGTTACAGGGAACCAAGTCGAGTCAGTAAGAACCGGACTGACCTTTGATTTTGGTTCAACCAAGCTGAACTGGACTGTTCAGTTCGGTTTTTAAAACTTTCAAACATTTAAATGCTCATTAAGTTTTAGTAATGGAACAATATTGATTAATTAAACAACAAATCACATTTGGTAAATAAAACTTGCAAATAAAATTTAGTTAACATATTATAATTAATCACCTGCTAATTGAAAATCAACAAATACATGCATTGGATTGGTGGTCTTTGTGTGTACATACATTTATATGAAACTAACAATTCACATTTCTATGAAACACAATCCACATTTATTTGAAACCAAGTATGAGTTTTACAATATGTACACGTGCCCTTTGTGCTTACGTGTTACAAAAAAAAAAATCTAAAAATATACATCTGAATGAGTACACCAAAATACATCAAGCCTCCACTAACATGTCTCCACCAGAGTGATTTGCTCCAAAATGTCTCCACCAAAATGGTTTGCTTCAACAATGCCTCCACCAAAAAGACTACACCAAAAAGGTTCCACCAAAATGCCTCCACAACAATCATAAATATCTTATCATTCAGAATAACCAATCGAAAATCAGCCATGGGCTTCCATCTTTCTACCATCTCTTTGGAAATTCTGGAGACTTTCCAAGGTCTCAAGTCTTCCTGAACAGGCTTTCTTTTGGTTTTTCATTTCACAACTGAAATGAATTTCAGAAACACTGCTTTCTGGCCTCTTTGTGAAGAATATAATTGTCATTCTGCATACTAGGATTTGATATCCTGGATGATCTTGATGAAGTAACAACATCATCAATATCTTTAATCCATTGTTTTTCTGTAAAACAAATAAATGAATTTATGTAAAAATGAATGAAAATTATTGTTAGAAGATATACATTTGTTTGGTTAGACTCAAGCAAATATTGCCATTGCTCTATACAAACATTTTAACACTATTTCAGCAAGAAGTTTTCCTGGAGAAAATAAGAGGCACGGCAGTCTTAACACTATTGCAGCTCTAATGTACACTGTCCTCTCTGTCAACAAATTGGGGTCGGAACCTCAATTTATTCATGCAACTATTCACAGCTCAAATGGAATCAGATCTTCATGCATTTACTTGAAACTGCTAATCCTTTCCACCCATAATCATGGACTCATCCACCCATAATCTTGTTTACAGCTGATACTTGCCCATTCCCTGCAGTCCATGCTAAAGCAACAACAATGGAGGTTCCAATAGATAAAGCACTCAAATAGGATAAAGCTCACTTTTATGAATTACTTCAAACAATTCATTGCACTGACCAAGAACAATATCAGCTTATAAGCTACAAAAGTATTTTATTCCTAACATAGATTAAGCAGCCAGACGATTGAGTTACAAAAATTGAACACATGGTAGCTCCCCAAGTATGCCTTCCCATGACTTAAATTACCTTGTCAAGCATGCCGATAAAAGAACTGGCATGCCGCTGGATTCTCAGCCAGCAGGAAATAAATGAAGTTTAATGGAGGAGTTTCTATGAATCTAAGAGAACTACCAGACCTTCAAACAGGTAACGGACGACTCCATCATTCCCAAGACCACGCACTTGGTTTGTGACAACTATAGGAATTTGAGAAACTCTGCAAGTGATCTATAGAAGTTTCAAATAACTGCTGAAAAACAAATGACTGTCAGTTTCTTAAGAGGAAGACTACGTCAGACTGCCATCACTTTAATTTATTGAAACTGCTACTAGGATTTGCACATTTATAAGAGCAATGGTAATGTTCTCAGAAATTACAGCAGCTACTGAGGTACTTTCTCATATACTTACGCTGATAGCAACAACTACTTGGACAACCTGCACACAAAACAATTGAATAAACAGGACAAGTCTCCTTATGTTTCTCAATTTCAATCATTTAGGTGGGGTAAAGTGTCGGATTCAAAAACTTGATCGCAACATAATCACCAATGCACAATGAAATTTACCTTTACATTGGAACCAATACGGCAATGCCCACCTATAACAGATAAATTGACACTGCACTTGTCACCTAGTTGTGAACCTTCACCAAGCATACAGTTTGGCCCCACCTAAACCACCAAAAAATCAATTTACGTTATGAAAAGGCATAACAGAGCTGAACAGGACACAATAATTGCCTTGTATTCCATTACTACTGCCTACATTACAATCTGCGTTGCAAAAGTTTGCTGCTAAACCAATACCCATGTACAACCTGAAAGCATCCCATAGGCCGGAAAGTCATTAATTGTCCACATGACGGCAGCACGCATTTGAAAATACTCCCCTTTCTCTGCATCAAATGTACGCACTCCACCCCATAACATTTGCAGCTCATCAATTAGCGGTTGTAGGTACACATCGATGTCAATCCCGAGAGATTTTGGTCCATCAATCAGAAGAGACATGATAAAGAAGGATTGATTCATAGCTAATCATGGAGGCAAATTGTAGACAATTAAAACAACAGGCCATGTGCTATGGCTTGATCCAGAACATATCTTGCATGGGCTGAAACCATCACTAGCCAAACCTAGTGTCACACTACGAGGATCACTGCTGAACGCCGAATGTTGTGCATCAAAATGCTTCTACGCTATTGAGTCTCTTGGATGACACATCTTGCCATCCTCCGTCGTTCCCATTGTATAATGCCATGTCATTACACTGGCTATTTTTTTTGACATTAAAGCCTTTGTAACCTAGGCACTAAAGGAAAATGACTGAGAACTTTAACCGGTGAACTTGTCTTCCCACGCTTAGCATTTTTGTTCTCCATCCATCTCGATGCTCCACATTTAGGACACTTATTTAAATCCGCATATTCATTCCGAAATAGTATGCAATCGTTTGGACAAGTGTGAATTTTGTGATAATTCAATCCCAAGTCAGACATCAACTTCCTTAATTCATACCAATTTGAAGGGAGTGAGTTATCTGCAGGAAAAGCATCCTTAAGTAGTCCCAGTACATCCGAAAAGGACTTATTACACCACTTGTGCAGACACTTCAACTGAAACAAATGCACCATAAATGATAACTTAGAGTACTTGCTGCACCCTCCATATAAGGGTTTCATGGCTTCATCCAACATCTTATTAAACTTTGATGCTTCTAAATGTTCGCATTCCACATCTGCTGGTCCACCGGCGTTACCTTGTGCGAAAGCATCGATCAACATTGATTCCATTTCTCTTTGATGTCCAACGTCATCCAGGTTTTCTTCCCATCGTCGTTTATGTGACTCCCCATGTAAGTTCCACGTAGTGTACTCTCGAAAGAATCCGTCCTTAACAATGTGAAAAGCAATCACTTCTGTATCTTGGTGAAATTTGTTCTCACACTTCGCACAAGGACACAACATGACCCTTTCCCAGTGATGCCCTTCTTTCGGTTTGCATAGTCCACAAAGAACATAACTCCATCAACAAATGATTGTTCACATCGACTGAACTTAGTGGGGTACTTGAACATCCAGCTCTTATCCACTAGAAAATCCATTAGTCAACACAAATATTTCTAAACAACACCTACAGGCATCAGGACAATCATTAGTAAAAGATGAATTTGGTCGGGCTACTACAAGCTAGAGCTCATCTATGAAGACGTTCGTCATAAGCTTAATCCAATATGGCCTTAGAGGAACTTATCTTGGTTTAAAAAAAGTGGTAAGTGACATTACGGGGACACTAGTGCTCTATAAAATACTAACCCTTCAAAATGTAAGTCCATTGAGAACTCCTACAACAATACTAGCACATTATAGGAAACAGACACATTTGAGAAACTAGCACATCAGAGGAAACAAGCCAAATGCTTGTGCAAAAACCATAAATTATAAAGGTCCGAAGATGCAACACGTTCTTCGTTCAACTAGATAATCAGAACATTTTTTAAAATCCAGCTAGTTCCCTTGATTAAAAAATTAAGAAGAATATTAAATAAACCTTGTTTTGAGATGAGCACCAGATGCACGTTGGCTTCTCTTTCAGCTCTTCAAGGGTCACCTTATCCCTTCCCTTATTTTAATACCTATGCCTAATACTACTTTGTATTGCTTCTAAGCCATAAAAATGTATAGAATGACATAGGAATTCCCTAAATATATATTGCAGTTTCTCTACTGGCTTGGTTTGATCTCTCACAACTGGGTCCAATATTGGTCTATTCAAAAATCACTATAACAAAGTTAATAAGCCTTTTTTAAGTTAATAATTCAGCCGGGAGTATTTCTAATTAAGTCTGCAGGAACATTTCCACTCAAGTATATACCAAGCATAGAGAAAGTGAATGTCAACCTGAAAGACATGTTTGGCTTCAATCTATATATATATCCTTGCCTCATTCTTTACATAATTAAATATAAAAGAAACGAATCTAAAGAAAGGAGAAGTCATTGATTCATTCTTTTGAGCACCACACAAAGCCCCATGCCTCCACCCATGGATCCACCTGGATATATATATATATATATATATATATATATATATATATATATATATATATATATGGCCCTTGATCCCAAAGCCAAGAAGACAAGCTAACTTCATCAACCCAGATGAAACCGGGCAGTTCTCGTCTCTCAAAAAAATACTTAAGTAATAGCTAATTAGATTAATCCAATGCAAATAACCCAGATGGAAATGATGGAAACTGCTATATGATTTCTTGCTAGATATCTTTTCCTTTTTTATTAACCTTTTCTTTATTAGATTGGCAACAATGTTCAGCTTTACATTTCCTTTTTCTTATATATGCTCTAATTAAATTTTCTCATCTCCTTATAATACATGCAAATTTCATTGTATTGAAGGCAGGAATCCACTGTGAACATGTATATTAAATCAACAACAGGAGGAATGTTAATCAAACAAGAAACTTACTGTCAAAAATTGAAGAAAGGTAGGGATCGAACTACTGAATAAACCACCAAGCTGTATTGTAAATAACTCTGTAAATGCCAATTTTGCCCATATACTTCTTGGATAGAAAGGACTGGGATGAATAGGAGCAAGGAGTAGATCGCCTCCACCACTGCAGGACGCACGCGATCGAGCTGGAAGGGGATGCAGCACGGGAAGAAAAGCAACGGTGAGCGGGAAGGGAAACCTAATCGCGACTGGGAAGGAAACCAAATTGCGACTGGGAAGGGAAACCAAATCACGACTGGAACCTCAATTTATTCTAGCAAACCAAGCAATTATACATGTTCGCCAAACATCTTTTGATCAACAGCTATACAGAAAGAACTGACAGTCCTTCAGAACCACACGCTCTTGGAGATGCACACTACTACAAATAAATGAACCTTGGATTGAGCATCCATCTTGGACCACAGTCACATTATTCCTTTAAATAGAATGATTGAGACAAACAAAGAGAAGGCAGGCTCCAGGAATCATTATATAATACATAAAAATAATCCTCATTTTTTAGAAAAGATGAAAACATGGGATTCACTAAGAAACCTGAAAGGATAGAGAGTACAAGGACAGGTCAAGGAGAAAATCGGGAGAAGGCAGCAAAGGCCAGGGACTACGGATTCTGACCAAAATGGGAAGAGATAAGCTGAAAGCAAGGTGCTGATCCTTTACCTCTTTTCTATCTAGCCCATCTGGCATATCATTCGCTTCTCAAGGAACATGATGCCAATTAAACTGTCTAATTAAACAATATGACAACTAAATTACCTGATTAAACATGATGCCAACTAAACTGTCTCATTAAATATTATACAAACTAAACTGCTGGATTAAACATGATTCTAACCAAACTATCTGACTAAACACGATGTCGACCAAACTATTTTACTCAAAATGATGCCAACTAAACTACCAAACTCAACATGATGCCAACTAAACTACCTATTTAAACATGAGGCCACTAAGCTACCTATTTAAACATGAGGCCACTAAGCTACCCGATAAAACACGATGCCAGCAGATGGATGAATTATGTTGTATTATTAAATAATCAATAGAAATAAACACCAATCTAAAAGAGAATTAAATAATCAAGGATCAGCCTTACAGTGGTTTTATTTCCAAGCTCAGCAGACGGATGAATTATGTTGTTCTGAGCAGAAAAAGAATACCCTGATAAGTGACTTGCATCTCCAATTACCTGCAGTTGAAAGATAATTATCAATGTGTGCAAATTTCTAAGGCATACAGTCATATGATTGACACAGAAGATAGTAGGTGGTGTTGAGTTGTCGTCTTTATGTCAAAGCAAGGTAGAAATCCACTGTGAACATGTATATTAAATCACAACAGGAGGAATATTAATCAAATAAGAAACTTACTGTAAAAAATTGAAGAAACGTAGGGATCGAACTACTGAATAAGCCACCAAGCTGTATTGTAAATAACTCTGTAGATGCAAATTTTGCCCATATACTTCTTGGATAGAAAGGACAGGGATGAACGGGAGCAAGGAGTAGATCGCATCCACCACTGCTGGATGCACGTGATTGAGCTGGAGGGGATGCAGCACGGGAAGAAACGCAACGGTCGAACGGGAAGGGAAACCTAATCGCTCCTGGGTTGGAAAATTGTGACTCGAAGAACTATTCGCGACTAGGGAAATTCAACAAATTAGGAAACTCATGTTGTAAAAACTGACCCAACCCGGCCGGTTTGACTCGACTCAACCGGAACTGGGACTTAAAACGGTTGGTGTAAATTGAAAACTGCAAGAGAGTGAAAAACTGGATGACCCGGGCGTTTTGATTGGTTCAACCACTAAATTGTTGAACCGACCGAACCAGTTCAACCGGTTTGTGGTTGGTCCAACTTCTACGTTTAAAACTAAATCGTAAAGAAGTTTAATTACATTTTGTAAGCACCAAAATGTGCATAGCCCAAATTCGATGAGTCCAGCAACCCATCGATCCATCAAACAACGATCGTGGGTAGGCTCTGTTCATCTTCAAGGTTCGTCGTTGCAGCCCATCGAGAAGTCCAACCGTGTCGTCACGTCATCGACACAGTCGATGTCTTCGTCAGCAGAAACTGTCAAGTCAGCACTCGTCATGTTGCTTCATCAGCTCACCGCCCACCTCAGCAATCAACAGCCAGTCTCGGTCTTCAATAGAAGGAGAGAAAGAGGGGCCACGTTCCTGGTCTCTCTCTTCCCCTCTTCTTCCTCAAATTCACAGCAGAATGAGGATCGTGATCCCCATTCCCAGGCAACGTCTCTCAATAGCTACACAGACCCGCTACAAAGAGCCAGAAGTTCCCTGTCCACAGGTGTGAAGAAATTGATTCTGAAAGACATCCCGACGAGTGAAGAACTCTCTCCCTGTCTCAAACTGAAGGACTCAAATCCCTTCTCGGAGGAGAAGCTCTCACGCACACAGAGGTTCTTTCGAGCCACCGAAGCAAAGAAATTCATCATTCGTCGCTCTACAGTTCGACCGGAGCAGCTCTACACGTTCGCCGGGACCGTCACAAGTCGATACACGCGGAGCACAAAACACCTCCGTCCGACCGACAAAAGCCACAACAGATCATGCACACTCGCTCTCGCGACTTAAGTTCGACGTTCGTTCATTCGCAGAAGCTTCAACTTCATCAACAACATACGGAGATCAAATCAGAGGAAGTATAGGAGACTGTACTCGCATCCCTTGATACAAAATACACAAATTGTAACACGAAAATTCTCTGTTATAATTGAAATACTCTCTCGGTCGCGCCTCTTCACGGACCGGCGGATTTTTGGTGAAACAGATTTGATCTCAGATATATGATTTGTTTTATATGATACTTATTAAAATTTTAAATAATTATTTTATTTTTAAATATTTTAAGTGGAGGTAGACAGTAGAAGAACACTAGAACTTGTTATGATATTTTTTTATTTAAAAATGATGCATATCCGGTCTAACCACCGGTTGAACCCAATTGAACTGGTTAAACCAAAATCAAACCTCCCACCGGATCGATGATCGGTTCGGTTTTCAAAACATTCTCACGAGAACAAAAAAAAATTATTAATTATGGGCTGGTTAATTAATTTGTGGGATGTTTTTTTTATTCATGGGCTGTTTTTTTTTTTTTTTATTGGTGGGCTGGTTCACATGTGCCCCTTTATCATTAGAACAAAACTCTTTAATTATATGAATATACATAATGTATATGTATAGAAATATAAATATATATAAAATTAAATTAAAAAATTTAGGTTTGAAATTATTGATCAATTAAAATGCATTATTTGTAAATTGTTTGGTAATCATATAGTTGATGAAAATTTTCCAATTATAATTCAGATTAATTAAGTTTTACCTTAAGTTTTTATTTTATTTAAATATTTAAATTATAATTAAGTTTTATTAATGGAAAATGTTGGCATTTCCTTAATCTGTTGTGATGTCGCTAATCAGGGACAGTCCACTGGTCGACAAAAATTAACATGTAATGACTGTCCACCAGTCGGCATATTATAATGTGTACGAAGACTAATTCATCAGTGGCTAATTGCTAATAATAGGGACTGTCTATTAGTAGCCATACTTCAACATTTAGAAGACTATTTTATCAGTCATTATTATACAATAATTGGCAACTATTTACAAATGCATACTAGTCACCAATAATCTTAAGTTATGGTGACTGTCTACCAGTCACAATTGCATAAATTGTAACGACTGGTATCTAGTCGCCATTAATTTTCAATCTATAGTGACTGACGTGGTCAGTTGCCATAGGGGAAACCAGTCGCTATAAATTAATTTTGGCGACTCGTAGCTTTAACCCGTTGCAAATAAGCAAAACTAGTCGTCATTTGTTACTTATTGGTGACTGGTTCTTCTTTACCAGTCCCCAAAAATAGGTTTTTTACTAGTGGTTATTGTATGTTCTTGTATATATATGGATATATATATATAATAAATGCAATAATATGGCTTCACCAATCGACCTTGTTGGAGGGTAGACTAACTCCTAGTATAAAGAAGGTCTGTTCTTCATGTCAAATGGTATGAATTCCACCTGATCGTGCAAACTCAGCAAAATCACAGGACTAACCTCTCATTATTTTGTCATTCTTTCCCCCTTGTTTCAGTTTTGATTATACAAATTTGTTTCTGGATGGGATGTTTTCCCATTTTGGTTGGTTTTTTTCAATCAAGTTTGTCTCTCTTTCTCTCTCACACTGAATTTATATTAATCTTTCTACTGGCTTGATCAAACATTCTAGTCATTATGGGGTGTGAAGGTAATCTATTCTATTTCTGAATACATTGTTTATTGATAATCCTCTAGGGGTGTGAATGTAATCAATTAATCCAACTTTAGTATGAAGAATTTGAATTTTAAATTTTAGTTTTGAGTAATTATTGATAGGTTGGGAGCAGATCTTTGCAAATAGGAATTAACTCTTGTTTGATGTGGCTAAAGAGTAGTTGTTGACATATATTTATGAGCTAATTGTGTATTTAGCCACCTAATTGTGTATATAACTCTGCTGCGTTAGTTACTTGAAATTCGATCATTCATTGTTCCTAAGAATCACATTAGTTGTAACATGTATATTTTCTGCCTTATACAACCAGCTTATGATTCTCACTTTTCTTCATTGACTTGAAACTACTAGTAGCTTAATCAACTAGTACTTGTGTATTAATTAAAATTCAAATAATGACTTTGAATACTTTTCTCCTCATTTTTTCTTACAACTTTTGGTTGTTCATGTATCTCTTTTAAAACATAGTTAAAAGAGTGACTCTGTAGCCTAATGGTAAGGCTCCAATTTGACAGGAAATTCTAGGTTCGAGTCCCAATAGGGTCATGTACTAAACCATGGATTCTTACAACTTTTGGTTACTCATGTATCTCTTTTCAGTCTTTGGCTCTGATAGCCATGAAAACACTAGGAGCAGTTGTTGCTCTGATTTTCAGTCTTCTGCTCATGAGCTGCGGTTGGGTTCATGTAGCCACATCCACAAAGGTAAGCTTCCTGTTCATGGCATGGTTCAAGGAGTACTAAACAGTTAAGGTGTATACCATTTCTGCATTTGATCTCAGTTTTGGGAGACCAACTTAAATTTTTTAGCATCATAATTGGACTTAATTGAGCACTTTTGTGACTTCCAGTGAAAATGAAAAGATGACTTGGACTATACAGAGACTCCACAACCTAATAGGTAAGGAACCGTCCTTGTCGAAGAATCTGGGTTCGAATCCTATTTTTTCTTTCTTCAATAATTGACTAAAATATATAAAAAGTACTGCAATATATATATGATGAGCATTCAAATAAGGAACTAATGGCATATAGAATCAATCTTTTTCTGGGATTTATTTTGTTCTTGCTTGTTATGCCGTCTGAACAATACCAATCTAAACAACTATTGAACAATACCAATCAATACAAACAAAATATATGACCTTAGCCAATACATTAGTATTTAGTATTCTAATAAACCTTGCAAGTAGTAAGAAAGCTTTGTTCCACCAATGCTTTCAAGAATAACTGAAATATACCTGTCTTTACAAGATAGACCTTTGCATCTTTCACTTTACAAAAAATGATGACTATATTTTATACAAAGTAGACCCATGTTTTACAAAAAATTATAGAATATTTCGCACACTAACAAAAAAGTAGAAGAAATATTCCAAAGTACAAGAAATGTTGATTTGAAACTCATGTTTTACAAAAAAAATATTGACAACCACAACCATTTAGTGATCCTTGTTAAGCACCAACAATCCTCTTCAAGATATCTAATTATATAACCAATTGATCATCTGCAACAAGAACCAAATAGAAAAAATATCAAAAGTATAGTAAAATAACTAGATTAAATTAGGAGAATATGAGCTAATATGTTTAAAAACACACTGTTGTTTGCATTAGCTGATGAATCTTGAGACTCAAGCAGTGAATAGTCATCAACTGATATAGAAGCCTCATTTTTAAACAAGAATAAAATACATCACATCAGCACATAGAAAAAATAATATAAAAACCTTATTTGTGATGTGCTTAAAAGAGTAAATTACCTACCTTTTTTTTAATTTAGGGTAATTTTGTTTATCATGATTTGCCAACTCATTGCAGCCCTGACACAAACCTTTAATTTTAGTATCATGTTCTACTGCTTTTTCTTTTTCTCCCTTCAACCTCTTTCCGCTAACTTTTGTTTTTTAAATTTCAGGAGGATGAATGTCTGGCATATTGGAATCACAACCAATTTGAGTCATAGCTAAACCTACATCCATTTGTTCTGAAAATTTGAATTTAACCAATTTCTCATTGAGAGAAACTATTGTTTCTTTTACCAATTCATATGCTTTGGATGAATAATTTCCTATGGATAAACAATCAGCTCAAAGAAGCTGTAACTCGCATTCATTATAAGGTTTTATTTTGGACACATCTTCTCGCAGTTCACAACCATTGTTATCAAAAGTAACAGTTTTCCACACATCTTCAGTCCACTTTTTCATGATATAAGCCTCGGAAAGATGATCAACATATTCATTCCTTAAAACTGCTAGAATGTGCCTACATGGGATCCCTTCTAACTCAAACATCATACAAGAGAATATGGAAAACTATTTAGAAGGATCATATGAAACCCTCCGATGTCTTTCTCGTGTGGATGTACACACCCTGAGCAATTTCACAATATGTATTGTTGAATTTTCCTCCCTGTGAGAACCATAATTCAAACTCTCTTTTAACTCTTTTTCAAACTTAAAAAAATATACACCTTGAGTATACCCGTGCTATTTGTTTTTCAACATTGAATTTGGTAACCATTTGAGGTTTGGTATAATATGTGTGATGCTCCGCTTTCTTCACATTACATTGTTGCTTTCTTATGGCAGCTTCGTAGTTATGGATCAATTCAACTAATATTTTCTTTACACTGTAGTAAGCGTCAAATAAAGCATTCATACTTTTGCTCCATTGGGTGTCCGCATTCCAGCCATGAATATGTATTTACAGTAAGCAGGGACCCATTGGTTGCGTTCAGTAAAGATTTTATGCAACAATTCAATGTGATCCAAGTGATAAATTTGAATAACACAATCCCAATTGCTTTTAAATTCTTCAGGAGTGTCAGAATCTCACACTCAATTTGCAAAGGCAGTCTGAAACTTTTCATCATGTGCAATAGGCCCAACCCTCTCACCAACCTTGTTTAGTATGTGTCACATACCATACCTATGAAAGGTGTTTGGGAAAACAAGTTTAATAGCATATGCTATAGCAGGATCCTGATCTGTTACAATGGCACATAGGTGCTGATTTGACATGATATTGACAAACTATTGAAATTAGCAAATAAATAAATCTCCCTTCTCATCCTTCTATAACCCACAACCGAAGGTAATAGACCGTCTAAGGCGATTCACTGAAGTAAAAGGTGCGAGTACAAGTTTGTACTGATTAAAATCATAGGTAGTATCAAATGCTACTACTTCACCAAAATGCTGATAAGCCTTTCTTGCCTCCCCATCCGCCCAAAAACAATGAGTCAACCTCTTCTCATTATCCGCTCTGTATGCATAAAAAAATGAGGGATTTGCTTCTTGTAGATCCTTGAAATGATTCACTAGCATTTGAGCATCATAATCTTTTAAGTTTTGCCTTATATCTCTTTCAAAATTCTGTACATCTCTGACTGTGTATCAAAGTTTGTCATATCCACCTGACAAGATCTCAAAAAAGGATATCACTTTTGGTGTAGAAACATTGGCATCTTTGAATGCATGAAACAAATTCTTATGCAGTGAGGTGATTTCTCGGTTTATGGGTAAAAATTGCTTTTTGATGAGGAGTCAATAAAACATGGCTATGATTCTCCATGAATTTCAAGATTTCCCATTTCTCATTGCAATTTTTGACAAATATAATTGAGGATTTACACCCATCACTTATGATCCCTCTCCTCTTTTTTATGGCTTCATTTGAAAGTTGAGTTTTCTTTGCATAGCCTTCTTTTGAACATAAAAACATCCAGGCATTCAAAATTTTAATACCTTTTGAGTAGTTCAAACACCCTTTACGAATGCTAAAACCCCCTTCCTTAGCATTTTTGGAATAGAATACCTCCGCTTTCTCAATTGAGTAAAAAAGCATGTCAACTTTTGTCTTTCTATCTTCAGTTTTTGTTGGGATCCACTCAATAGTTTTACCATGATTTCCATCTTGTGATGACTCTCTTATATTTGCCTCTTCACCACAGACCACCTTAATAGAAAAAAAAAAGTTTCATGTAAGATTTACTACAGGGCATAACTCAATACATTATCAAGTCATTTCAAGGCATTTCAATCAAAATATGTGTGTGAAGATTAAAAAAACTATCCAAAAAATTAAAACAAAAGCTTGTAGTGAAATCAGCAGTCAAAGAACAAAGTGAGCATCAACAGAAATTGAAGCAGGATTTGTGTAAATCAAATCATAATAAATAGTATCCCAATGTAAAAGCTAGATACGATTTCAATTATACCACTAGAAGATTGGCAACATTAATAATTGAATTGATACTTGGTTTTCGAAGTCTTTCTTGACACATTAGTAGATTGAAGGAAACATAAAAACTTGTGTTTTAGACAGTGTATCTAATAAGAACTTTAATGTACATCAGGAAAATATCGCAGTTAAATGAAAATTTTGTATTATCTGATCACCTATTCAGACTAGCATTGGAATGGTAATTAATGGAAGTATCTTAATCCTTCTAAAGTCTTTTTCATAAACATCTCTAGTTCATGATTAGTGCTTTTTTTATTCAATTAAAAATAGTTGCAACTCAATTAAGTTGGACAGCGGCTAGGATGTGCTCAACAATTCGCCTCAATTCAGAAGCTCATGACTGTAAATATGATAGGATGCATTCCTGCTATAGTGTTCATAAGCACTCGTACAACCATAATTTCCAATGTGAGATAATTCACAAACAGAATAGCAAATCAACCTTAGTAAATTGATTCATGTTCACTACTTGTAACATTAGTGCAAATCAACCTCATACTTTTGGTATGACTTTGAAAAACCTTGTTTGTCATAAGTAACTCTGACACATCAACAACGAAATACTCAGTAAGAGTTGTAACAACTTCCTTGCAATACATCTAGTCTAGTCACATTGGGTGTCCAAATCACTGAAATGCAAAATGAGAGTAAAATTTTATTAAAGAGTATACATATGCATGTTTTGGAGAGAGAATAGTGCAGTTTACAGAGAATTAGGCTCTCAATCACGTTGATCGGGTCTGAACATGTATGCTGCTTCTGTGCGTGCTTCCACCAGCTTGGCCAAAAGCTTTGGTGAAGGATATAACAACATCTGCTCTAAAGACCCAATTCCAGAAACAGAAGAGAACAGGGAAGGTGGGGGTGTTCGAGCCGATAGTGTTGTGATTACAGAAAGAGATGGGAAGATACAGAGAAAGAGAAGAAAGGAAATTGAGGAAGAGAGAAGATGAAAATGGAAACATTCCTGAAGTTGTCATTCGAGCTTCAACCTGACATTCTGATTCTGGCCTTCCGTAGAAGCAAAAGAGCCTAGTTATGCAAGGATGGAGTACTAAGAAAAAAAATCTGGAATCAAACGCTCCCAAAAATTAAGAAATACCGAACAAGAGAGACAAAACAAAAGAGGAATACCAAAGCAAGGTCATGAAAAAAATTAAACAAATTAACCAAGCACGAGCAAAACCATCAAACTAGAAGCTCGACAACCAAAATTACCCAATCACAGGCAGCCTAAGACTTGCATGCACACGACACTAGAGAGTGTACCCGCAGTCCCACCTTCCTCATTGAGCAGTTAGCACGTTCCAAAATCCAACTAACTTAGATGAACATAGGCACAACAACCTCTTGTAATGGCCAGCTCTCAACACTGAACAAATCACACAAAATAGTCCCGAAACAACCCAAATCAGGATTCAAATCAAGAAGTGAGCTGAAGGTGGTCCTGACTTAGCCAAATCAAGAATCAAATGTGCACATTGACATGAGCACATGACCCGAACAAGTTCTACAAAACTAGAAGCCCAGAACCATCACAAAACAACCACGGATCACATTTGAAAGCGAACCAGAGAAACCTTGCATACAAATGACATGCAAAGACGACTCAAATCGCACAATAAACTCATCAAAACTGCTCCATTTTGTGGGGAAGCAAAAGAAAAGAAAGAGATTGACAAAAAAAGAACCAAAGAAGGAGAGAGAAAGGGAGAGTGAGCATGAAAGAGACATACCTATATCCGAATGGAGGAGTCAAACTCAAGCACAGAGTCCATTGTTGAGAAATTTGATGATAATTTCTTCTGTTGGAAGACTTCTTCACGGATTTGAATATGAATTTCAGAAATCTGCAACTTGTTGTAATGTAGTATGCTTCAACAGTCTAACATTATACTCCGACCAGCTTTAACACTGTACCTTGTATACCTGTAACACTATACTGTTTCGGAAACAAAAAAATAGCGTTAGAATAAATCACACTCCGAGGCGCGAAATCAACTTTCCTTAAGGAATAATTGCCCCTACTTCCGATAGAAGTTTGCTAATGGGTTACAATCAAGTTTCCTCCCATAATACAATGGAGTAATGTGTTTAACGTATAGAAAATATGTTTAATCACCCTTCCACTTTCAAAGTACCGTAATTAAGAGAGCTAGGAATTTGGGAGAGTAGAGAAAAATAGAGTTTTGTAGATGAGAAGAAGTGTTTTTGAATGAATGAAGTTCTAGAATTAATCACTTATTTATAGGTGATTAAAGAGACTCTTTGGAGTCTCATGACTCTTTGAAAAGTCATGGCTATTTGGAAAAACCAGTAAAAAATCAGTAAGTCAGTTTGCTTGAAAAGAAGCATCTCCTTGTTTCAAAATCCTCCAGCAAAAACTGATTTTGAAAAACTCCCTTGACTTAATTTAATTACTTAATACAACAATCCCCCACCTAAGATATTAAATTAAGCATTTCTAGCTCTCAATCATACTAATTTTGTTATGCATAAAAGAAGGTGTCTTTTGAATTAAACCTTCTCTTAGTGTAAGCACTACAAGGAGCTACGAAAGTCTCTAGTTGCATATAGCATTAAACTAGGTACTCTTAGGGATAATCCGATAATACCACACATATAACATCATCATACTTTTAATGAGGAAACTTGTTAGCACTTTTATGGCCATGTGCTCCCTGGTTTCATGAACAATCCTTGAACTAAACCCTTAACTTCCATGAGAAGCAGCACTACTTCTATATTCACATAGGTGAGGTTCCTCTAGTGTTCCCGTTACAACAACACCATACGAACCTCATCAAGAGTTAAAACTCAACCCTCATTAACGTAACGGGCAGTATTAGAATGGCTTTCAAGTTCCAATGCTCAGTCACTCACAATAACTTGTTCTTACCCATTAAACCTAGGACTAATGTTCTACTAGCATTCGGTCGGGTTACCATCACTGTTGACTTAAAAAGGGTTTCAATCCCATCTCAAGAGATGTTTCTCTTACCACTTCTCTAGAAAGGCCTTTGGTAAGAGGATCTGCCAAGTTCTTACTTAACCTTACATAAGTAATAGTAATGATACCTCCTCGTATCAATTCCTTCACATATTGATGTCTTAGACTAATGTGTCTAGACTTACCATTATAAATATTATTGTATGCTCTAGACAATGTCGCTTCACTACCATAATGAATATATATAGGAGGCATGAGATTAGGTAAGAATTTTATATCCAACAACAAATTTCTAATCTATTCCTCTTCTTGACCAGCAGCAGCCAAAGCAATAAATTTTGATTCCATAGTTGAGTCTGAAATGCATGTTTGCTTCTTAGAAGCCCATGAAATAGCACTTCCACCTAAAGCGAAAATCCAGCCACTAGTAGACATGTGATCATCACAACTACTCATCCAACTAGCACCACAATATACTTCTAATACATTAGGATATTCGTTGTATTTCAATTCATATGCTATAGTTGATTTCAAATACCCAAGGATTCTTCCAATTGGTTTCCAATGAATAGCTCCAGGATTACTAATGTACCTACTCAATTTACATTCAACATATGCAATATTTGGTCTTGTGTAATGCATAGCATACATCAAACTTCCAATAACACTAGCATACTCAAGTTGTGCTATTGCTCTACCAGAATTCATACTCAATTTCATATTAGTATCATGAGGAGTGCTATAATCCTTAAATTCCAAATAAGAGTATTTATCAATGATCTTCTTTATTTAATGTGATTGATTTAAAGCATAACATCCATTTTGTTTTCTTACTTTAATGCCTAAGATAGTATCCACTTCACCTAAGTCTTTCATCTTGAACATAGTAGTGAGATACTTCTTAGTTTCAATAACCCCCACCATATTGTTGCTTATGATCAATATATCATCAACACACAAGCACAAAATCATATTATATTCATGTACAAAATTCATATAAATGCATTTATCAGCACTATTATGTTTTTACCCACAAGATAAAATAATAGAATCAAACTTTTTATGCCAATTTTTGGGTGCTTGCTTTAAACCATCAAGTGATTTCACTAACTTACAAACTTTACCTTCATTACCTGGAAGAATAAATCCTTCCGGTTGCTCCATGTATATTTCCTCATCAAGATCACCATTTAAAAATGCAGTCTTAACATCCATTTAATGAATATACAAATGATATATGGAAGCTAAAGAAAAATGAATTCTAATAGAAGAGATTCTAGCCACAAGTGCATATGTATCAAAGTAATCTATACCTTCTTTTTGTTTAAATTCTTTTGCTACCAGCCTAGCTTTAAAGGTTTGTAAAGTTCCATCTGAATTGTATTTCTTCCTAAATACCCATTTACAACCTATAGGAATAGAACCTTGTGGAAAATTCGTTAAAACCCATGTATTATTTGACATGATAGAATCTATTTAATCAATAATTGCTTCTTTCCAAAAAGCTGAATCTCTAGATGTCATAGCCTCACTATATGTCTTAGGAACATATCTTCATTCAATTCTATAGGTGTCCTATTCAATACTTTATCTTTGTCTCCTTGTACAAGAAAAATTATACATTGAGCGGAGATAAAATCAGGGCCTAAAGATTTTTCTTTTCTTACTCTTTGACTTCTCCTTGGTTCTTCATTTTGCTAATGTCATCTTCTACTTCTATAGAAGAATCCATAGGAGTCTTACTTGATTCATTATTATTATCTTTTGATAAAAATTTATTTTCTAGAAATTCAACATCTCTAGACTCAACAATTACATTAGATTCACAATCTAGTAATTAGTAGCTTTTGCTATTTTGAGCATAACCTATAAACACACTTTTTAATGCTCTAGAACCTAATTTAGTTCTTTTAGGATCGGGTGTCCTATAATATGCTACACAACCCTAAACTTTAAAGTATAAAATACTTGGTTTTCTACCTTTCCACAACTCATAGGGACAAGTTTGTTTCTTTCTAGACGGGATCCTATTATATATATGACAAGCTGAAAATAATGCTTCACCCCATAAATTCAATAGTAGACTAGAATTAAGAAGCATAGAATTTACCATTTCAACCAAAGTTCGATTTCTCCGTTCAGCCAATCCATTTTGTTGGGGAGTATAAGGGGTTGTCATTTGATGTACAATACCATGTTCTTCACAAAAACTTTAAAATTTTAATGAGAAATATTCTCCTCCTCTATCACTTCGTAGAATTTTGATTTTTTTTTCCTTTTGGTTTTCAACTTCAGCCTTATAAGCCTTGAACATAGAAAATGTTTCATCTTTAGTCCTCATGAGATAAACATACATATATCTAGAAAAATCATCTATAAATGTAATGAAGTATTTCTTACCTCTAGTGATTACACCATTTAATTCGCATACATCTGAGTGAACTAATTCCAACAATTCTGATGTTCTCTCAATGCTAGAGAAAGGACTTTTTGTCATCTTAGATTTAAGGAATATTTCACATCTTTCCATTTCATTTTGGTTAAGTGTGATTAAACCCATTTTATTCATTAACTTGGAATTAAAATTTAAATGAGCTAATCTTTCATGCCACAAACTACAAGAGTCTACCATATAGAATGAAAACAACTTTCCTTAAGGAATAATTGCCCCCACTTCTGATAGAATTTTTCTAATGGGTTACAAGCAAGTTTTCTCCCAGGATACAACGGAGTAATGTGTTTAACATATAACAAATACGTTTAAACACCCTTCCTCTATCAAAGTACCGTAATTAAGAGAGCTAGGAATTTTGGAGAGTAGAGAAAAATAGAGTTTTCTAGATGAGAAGAAGTGTTTTTGAATGAATTAAGTTCTGGAATTAATCACCTATTTATAGGTGATTAAAGAGACTCTTTGGAGTCTCATGACTCTTTAAAAAGTCATGGCTATTTGGAAAAACCAGTAAAAAATTAGTAAGTCAGTTTGCTTGAAAAGAAGCATCTCCGTGTTTCAAAATCCTTCAGCAAAAACTGATTTTGAAAAACTCCCTTGACTTAATTTAATTACTTAATACAACACCTGTCACAGCTTCAAGTGACTTGGGATTCAAACTCTTCCTTGAACGTAAGTGGAGAGTTTCAGTCTCTCGGGCACTGGCCAAAATGAAAGAATTTGATCGAGCGATGAGTCTAGGGGTGGGCATCAGGTCGTGTTTTTTGGGTAATCCGACCCAACCCAACCCGAAAAACGCGGGTTTGGATTACACAATCCAACACGGGGGAGGGTTCCGGTTAGGAAATCTAAACCCGACCCGAACCCGACCTGCAGGTTTTTAATTATAATATTTTTAATATATTTTTATTTAGTTTGTATACACCAAAATTGTGATCAGCCCAAATACGATGAGCCCAAACGCCCATCAATCCAGCTGTCGATCGTCGTGGGTAGGCTCTATCGATTTTCAAAGTCACTTGTCGCAGCCCATCGCCAGACCCATTCGCATCGCTTCATCATCGGTACAGTCATTCCCCCAGTCAGCAATAAGTCATTGCGTCAGCATCAGTCAACAACCAGCCACAATGCAACCACTTCAGCAATTAAATGACCAAGCCTGGTCACCAACCGTAGAAGCCGAGAAAGACACCCACGATCCTCATTCAATGCATCTGTTGGGTGTCTAGCAAGTGCACTAGGTCAGAAAGTAATATAGACTCGAGAGTCCAAATATCGATCCCACAGAGACCTTGATGAGAACTCAGTTTAAGCAAAGATTTTTTTACTGATTGAGGAAAACCAATTTTGGTTTTTTGAGAAGTGAAAATGAAAACAGAATTAAAATACTTGAAAACCTTATAGAGATGAGATGTTGGGGAAAAGTGTGAACCCCTCCTAGTTGTTAACATGCAAAGTTCTGATTTTTATAGCTCAAGTACCTTTACCTTGACTTAGCTTTTGAAAACCTGGTTACCCATATACAGGAAATAACTTTCACCTATTCTTTGAACTCCATCACAATCCGGAAATATTCAAATCCTAGGTGCATAAATATAAAAGCTTAAAGATTAACTGTCTCTTATTCAGAACAAGAGTTATAAACAGTCACATTGCTTTCTACTAGTCTCCATCACAATCTGGAACGATTTAGTTAGAAAAACAAGTTGTTTTAGAAAACAAAGAATCAAACAACTAATCCAAATCTCTACTGAATTCTAACTTCTCTATTCGAACCTCATTAAACTTCAGAAATCAATTCAGGTTAGGAATAAATAAGCAATGAACTTAGATTCTAAAACAAAAGCAAGATACTATTTTGCTATAAACTTCAAAACTTAAACATATAACAACTAGGAGTTCATGACTTCCCCAATAGAGAGAGCCTACTCCATGATAACAGTATAAACACATAAAAAGGATTTAATTACAGCCATGGAAATCAACATAAACTAAGTATAGAAACCCCCTTGAAGGACTGCCTTTAGCTTCTCTTGCGCCTTGACTGAAATCTCCTCCCCTCTCCAAAGTGCCAAGTGGTCGTGTAAGACTCCCTCTGGACTTTCTCTCCTCTCCAAACTAACTAAAAAAATAATTAATTGAACTAAAAATTGATCTAGAACTATATTTAAACCTAAAACCGGATGCCTTGCACTCTGCCTCGGACCCCTATTTATACTTGTTCAGCTGTCTTGGCCTTGTAATTTGGTCTCTGTCCAGGCGTATAAAGTATGCCTTACCGACCTCAGAATTGATTGAAATTACATGAGAACCTTCCTTCCATGGTCCTTGCCTTGTGTACAAAATTTGAGTCCAATCTAAGTGAGGAAACTCGAGATATGATATTGAGAAGTTGGATTGCTTATGCTGCCAATTTCTGAACTGGGTCCACCACTTTGAAAGTATAAAACTCCAAAAATCCGACTTGGATTGACCTGAATTTTCGTAATATGATCATATATCTCGTCAGGAATCTTTAGTCCAAATTTGGGTTCAATTGGGAATCAGGAACTCCAAATATTCTCTTCTTCAAACTCGGATTTTTCTTTCTCTTCTAGCAGCAATTTCCTTCTTTGTATGAAACTTCACTTCTTGGTCATTCAAAGCACCTAGGACTCGAGTAAATTTCCTTAGAATCTTAATGGATACCTTCCTTAGGCACTTAGGACTTCTTCTCCCATGTTTGGGCTTGATTGGTTGTCAGGATCCCGAGATTTTTGCAACTTTGGGTTGCTGAGTCATCGGCGCGGTCGCGCCAATAAAGTGCCTGGTTCTGGGGCGGTCGCGACACTGGAGCAGAGTTCTTTCTAAATCAGGAAACGGAAATCGAATCCGTGCCGAGTAAAGAGACTTCTTGGCGTGGCAGCACCATATATTGAAGTTGTAGTGGCACGGTAGCGCAACTCCTTAGCCTTCTTCATTGGTCTTCTGAACGGCAACTCCTCTGTTTGTATTTGGCATCTCTTTGGCGCGTCCGTGTTGTCTTTGTGTGAGGTAGCGCCGGTTCTTTGGCGCGGTAGCGCTGTCAGAAAGCGCGGTTGCGCTATTTCACTTTCCCGAGTTGTCTTCTTTGAAGCATTCCTAGCCGTTGGGTATTTTCCTCCATTTATTTGAATTTTTGACTATTTTCCCGGCGCGGTCGCGCCATACCCTTTTTGGCTCATTTTGCTCATTTTTGCTTCAGTTTCACTCAGAATTCGGATTTTCTTCTTTGACCAGCTCCTTGAGACACAAACCATGCAATTGAGTTATATTTGTCATTTTCATGCTACTAATCAACTCAAAATTGGGATTTATAATCATTAATTCATGCCTAAAACAGTGTCTTTCAGACACTTATCAGGATCCAAAAGAGGAGCGCCCAAGTCCTCCTCCTCTCTCAACAGAAGCAGCAGAAAGGGGATCGTGATCCCCATTCCAAGAATCGACCCCCAACAAATGGACAGAAACGGCTACAAATAGCCAGAAATATTCTGTCGAAGGGGTTCCAAAATCCTTCGTCGAGAAAACACTCTCACGCACATTTCGAGACGAAGAAGTTAAGCGACTCGTAGTTCATCGAGATTCACCAGTTCGACCAGAGCAGCTCTACACGTTCATCGACAACATCAACAAGTCGATACACACGGAACAAAAACACTTCCATCCGATCGATGAAACAGTCATCGTTCGTCCACACTCGTTCCAGAACTTAGATTTCGACATCGACTCGCCAGAAGCCGAAAGTTCATCACTTTACATGGAGATCGAATCAGAGGAATACCAAGATATTGTACTCGTATTACTGATATTCAAATACAAAATTGTAACACAAATATTCTTTTGTAAATTACTCTCTCGGTAGCGCCTCTTCACGGACCGGCGGATTTTTGGTGAAACAGATTTGGCACGCCCGATGGGACATTTCCTACCTCTCATCTCCTTCTCCATTCAACAAAAAAAAAATCTCAGCCGTGGCCGGCAACGCCAACAATGGTAACAACAACAACAACAACAACAACAAAGGCAAGCAAATTGCCAACTCGAGCTCTTCCCATCCGCGCCCTTCCGCGACCGCAAGATCGACCGCAGGAGCTCGCGGACCAGCGGCCGTCTCTCTGGCAAACATCCGCGCTCTGACTTCTCCACCACCTGCCACACGCCCAATGACCAGGGCCTTGGCCAGGAGCTTGTCCACCGAACAAGCTCCCTTCATGCGCGACGCGCGTCGTACGAGCACCGTCTTCTTACCATCGCTGCCTCCGTCAAGCCATCCACGGCCTCAGACAGGCCGATTCCAGTAATGGCCAAGCTGACATACTTGGCCATCGCTGCCTCTCCCTCTCCTCGCGGCAAGAATGTATTCGTCCACCGCTGCAACGACGGTTAGTCCTGCTCAGTCGCCACCATCTCGAAGGAGCTCCATTGTCCCAGCCATGGTGCAACACTATGAACAACATGGGGGCATGACTTCCTCCTCCGCAGTAAGAATGTATTCGTCGCTGACTTCCACCGTACAGAGAGTGAAGACCGAAGACAAGTCTCCGATCGTGACTATCTCTCACGACCTCTTAGCCACACTCACTGCAGCAGCCGGTTCACCACCCATCCGCTCTCCCTGTGGACAGACACTGACCTCTTCCCCTGCGACTTTGTCACCCATTCCATGTCGAATCTCACCGGGGACTGCCTCCGCAAGCCAGTCACCCGCCAAAGCCACCTTCCACACTCAACTGATAGCGGCCGACTCTCTTAACCGGTCGTCCACAGCAACCTCTCTACACCCAAAAACACCAACGACCGTCTCCCTAATGCGGTCGCCGGCAATAAACTCACCACTTCGATCTGCGTCGGGAACAACTCCGTCGATGCCGACCGTCAGGATGGCCACAATGATGACATCGACAAAAACAATAGAAGAGAAGCTTGCCAAAATGCAGCTGCGCTTAAAGAACAGAGCGAACAGCTGCACATAAAGAACAGAGCGAACAGCTGCGCATCAAAGACGCGTAACTCGCAGCTCGCGATCTCCAGATCGCAAGGATCATGGAACGGCTTGAGATGGGCACAGCCACGAACAGCACTGGCGGCGTTTCTCAAGAGGTCGACAGAAATTGGGCGACTACCAGTGGTTCGGCCGAACCATTACGAGAAGATCCTGCCTCTGACGATGAGCTGCCGCCCATAGCACCGATGGCTATCCGCAAAGGTCGAGCCGAAGCAGAGCCGGCTGCCCTTACCTTAGACGTGGTCACTGAATTGATTAACCACGTTGTGCAGAATAGTTCAGGTGACAGTAAGTCTATCGCTCACCGGAGGCCCTACACTCAGAGGATTCAGAACTTCCCAATGCCGCTCGGTTACCATCCTCCAAAATTCCAGCAGTTCAACGGTGATGGGCACCCCAAACAGCACGTCACCCATTTCATCGGAACGTGCAACAACGCTGGCACAGACAGCGACTTGTTGGTCAAGTAGTTCGGCCGGTCGTTGAAGGGAAATGCCTTCGACTGGTACATCGAGCTGCCACGGGATTCAATTGAGAGTTGGCAGCAACTGGACCGAAAATTCCTTAGCCAATTCCACAGCACTGGGCGCACCTACTCTGGTCAAAATCGTCAATCTAAAACAAAAGAAGGGCGAGAAAGTTGTCGATTATATTAACCGGTGGAGGAATCTGAGCCTCAATTGCAAAGAGAGCTCTAACCTATCCCTAGAAGTGGAAATCGAAATGTGCACCCGAGGCCAGTGGGAGCTCCTGCGCTACATCTAGAGTCGGAGGCCGACAGACTTTCAAGAACTCGCGACCGAGGCCCACAACATGGAGAACCTCATGGAGGAGCGAGGAGAGGTAGCTCCGTCGTTTGCCGACCCTCGTAAGAAATGAAAGGCCGCCGTGACCGTACCCAAAGACACGAAGGAGAAAACTAAAGCATCCGTTGCGACGAATGCTCTCGAACCAATCAAGGTCGGGAGCAAGGTCAAAACAAGCTACGCTCCATGGCAGCCAGTCGGAGGCCTGTTTCGAAGGCCCTCACTGGAGGAAAGGCAGGCCAAAACGCATCCGTTCGCCGACGCTGATGTTCCTGTTATGCTCGACCAGCTCCTCGAAAACCATTTGCTCAAGTTGCCAGAAGTCAAAAGACCCGGCGACTTGTCCAGAAGCAAAGATCCGAATTTCTACAAATACCATTGCTTGGTCGGGCATCTGATCGAGAAGTGCTTTGTTCTGAGAGAGGATCATGGACCTGGCGGCTCAAGGCCACATCGCAATGAAATCGAGGGAGCCAAAAACACGGTGCCCTCACATGTCATCTCCATTCAGACCGTGTCAAACTGGCAAGCTCAGCCAAACAAGCATCAGGTCGTAAGGAAGGGATACCGTCCAAAATCCGGTCCCTCCAACCGACGGCACAACTACAGACGACCACCAGCTAAGGTCGTACCAAAACCGGCTAAGGCCTGCAAAGCAGCTGCAGGCGACGCAGACGGGTGGATTCTGGTCACCCGGCGAAAGAAGCCTGTTCGAGAAATCGAGCCGCCGGCGAACACCAAAACAAAGGCGAAGCGGCCGAATAAAAGAGCCGCGAAGAACCAAATGAAAGCTCCCAGGACCCCCGTTCAAGAAGCAAACAATAAGAAAAGAAGACCCGTCACTCTGGCGGAGTTCTTCCCTAAAGAATTCTTCACGTCGCCAGCAATGGTGGCGACTTGATCGACTACCTCACCCGAGCAGACTGCACCAAAAGACAAAGGCAAACGGCCAATCGTCGAATGCAACGACCTCGAGACATCACTAAAACAGATCTTGCCGCTTAACATGATTAACGATGACCTCGAAAAACCATAGGAGCTCCTGGCCGAAGTCGAGATGTTGCTTATGAGGAAGCACGACTTGCCAAAAGTCGGGCTAACGCCACCCTATCAAAAGGAGGGAGAAGAAGCGCCCTCCTCTCTGCATTTGCCGAAGTCGAAGGAAGTGCTCCCCGTCTCATGTCTGTCGTGCATCACCTTTTGGTAAGAGGAAGCGTAGCTAGGGATGAAGAACCATAACCGGCCGTTGTTCCCATCAAAAACCACAAAATCAACCGCATTCCCATCAATTGTGGATCCGCAGTCAACAATTTACCGATTCGTACAATGAAGAATGTCGGCTTCTCCACCAAAGACCTCTCTCCGAGCTCTCTCCTCATCCAAGGCTTCAATCAAGAAGGCCAGAGGACACTCGGTATGATCTTTCAAATTACACATCGGCGATATGGTGGCCGAAACTCCGTTCCAAGTCATAGACTCAAGAACATCTTACAATCTGCTCTTGGGTCGACCGTGGCTTCATGCCAACGGCGTCATGCCACAGGCACTTCACCAGTGCTTCAAGTACTGGAAGGATGGCGAGCAAAAGACGATGTACGCCGATGAAAGTCCGTTCACTGAGGCTGAAGCATCATTCGCAGATGCCAAATTCTATCTAACGACCAGACTGACAGTCAAATTGTCCTCTTGGCCGAACCAAGCGTCAAATGCCAAGAATGGTCTTCCTCCAAAAAAGACTTTGATGCACGACCCAGTGTTGAAAGTCATGCCTCTTAAACAGTCGGCGCATAACAACCAACCGGCGCATAACAACCAACCGGCACACAACCATAACCGGCCACAACAACACCGGCGCCGACACAATGCAATGTACCTATCCTACGGTACATCTCACAGTCGCAAAGGAAGAAGGGAGAAACACCCTTGGTCGTCCACCATAAAATCCAGCCGACCCCCTTTACAAAAAGAGTCACTCTCCCACTACCGAAACTCGAGGACCGGAGTATTGTGAAACAATTCCCGAGCCACGAGCAATTGCCGTCTACCTGCTCAGATGAAGGCTTCGATCTAAATGCATACCGACTGATGGCCAGAGCCAGGGGTAATTTTACAAAAAACAAGCTCCACGAGAAGCCACCCGTCGCTCTGTTGGTGCTCACTCCAGAACAAGAAAAGCTAAGAAAGGAGGGCAGCCGAATTACTCAAGGTCGCCTAGGGCTCGGCTACTAGAGGAGAAGCCAATCCGAATCTATGGAGCTCAGAAGCCAATCAAAATCACCAGAAAAACATTGGCTGACGTCCACCAAGTTTCAGTCGGCCAAACTTCGGTGAAGAAGAAGGCTGCTCCGAATTCGGCGGTCATCTACACCTTGAAAGCAGCCATTGCACCAGCTCGGGCATACGACTCGGTCACGGTAAACCATTTCTCTGTCGTCGACGACAACCAAGAAGATGATGAGTTCGTCTTGAAAGAAGCTCCAACTACGTTCGAGGAATGCGGCCAGTTGACAGTCGATGAATTGAAGAAAGTCGACCTGGGCACAAAGGAGGATCCAAGGCCCACATTCCTTAGCGCTCTACTATTGGCAGAAGAAGAGGTCGAATATTCGTCATTACTTTGTGAATACCGCAATGTATCCACCTGGAATTATATAGAAATGCCAGGCCTCGACCCACAAGTCGCAGTGCACAAGCTAGTGGTTCATCCCTCTGTCCGGCCAGTCAAGGAATCAGAACGACGATTCTTGCCAGAACTCGTTCCAGAAATTGAGAAAGAAGTCAACAAATTGATCGCTGCCAATTTCATAAGAGAGGTGAAGTATCCTTCTTGGATCGTAAATATTGTACCGGTCAAGAAGAAGAACAGCCAAATCCGGGTTTGCGTCGACTTTCACAACCTGAACAAAGCTTGCCCGAAAGACGACTTCCCTCTGCTGATAACAGAACTCATGGTGGATGCGACAATGGGTCATGAAGCTCTCTCATTCATGGATGGGTCGTCCGGCTACAACCAAATTCATATGGACCCGAAGGATGAAGAGCTCACCGCTTTTCGAACCCCAAAAGGCATATTCTGTTACAAGGTGATGCCGTTCGGGCTTTAAAATGCTGGCTCAACATATTAGAGGGCAATGCAGCACATTTTCGATGACTTTCTGCATAAACGCATCGAGTGTTACGTCGACGACCTGTTGGTAATGACGATAAAGTAGTCAGATCACCTCCTAGACATTAGAGGTGTTCAAGCGACTTCGGCGATTTCAGCTCAAAATGGATCCGCTGAAATGCGCATTCGGTGTCACTTTTGGCAAATTTCTGGGATTCATTGTACATCATTGAGGAATTGAGATCGACCAGTCAAAAATCGACACAATTCAAAAGATGTCGGAGCCCAAAAATATATCCGAACTTAAGAGCTTTTAAGGCCACTAAGCATACATTCGGCGCTTTATCTCAAATTTAGGAGGCAGATGTCAGCCGTTCAGTTGCCTCATGAAGAAAGACACACCGTTCGAGTGGGAAGAGTCTTTTCGGAATGCCTTTAACAACATAAAGGTGTATCTCACCAAGCAGCCAGTACTCTTCGCTCCGATTGTCGATAGACCGCTGTTGCTCTACATCGCAGCGCAAGAAAAATCCGTAGGAGCTCTGTTGGCTCAATGTGACGAGGACAATAAAGAACATTCTCTCTACTATTTGAGTCGAACGGTGGTGGGCGCCGGGCGCCGAAATCAACTACACGCCCATCGAGAAAACTTGCCTGTCACTCATCTTTGCAATTCAAAAACTCCGGCATTATCTCTTGGCGCATTCGACGAATCTGATCTTGCGCTAACCTGCTCAAATACATTATGTCGCGGCCGATACTCTCTGGTCGATTGGCTAAGTGGCCATTACTCCTCTCTGAGTTCGAGATCAACTTCGTGCCACAGCGTGCGATCAAAGGACAAGCCTTGGCGAACTTCTTGGCCTACCATCTAGTGCCGGCTGAATGGGAATTAACAGAAGAATTCCAAGACGAAGAAATTTTCTTGGTCGAGGTGCTTCCCCCTTGGGAGTTGTACTTCGATGGCACTGCACGAAGAAACGGAGTCGGTGCGGGAGTTCTATTCGTGTCCCCGCGAAAGGACCTTCTCCCATATTTGTTTGTCCTCACCCAGACTTGCTCGAACAACGAGGCAGAGTACCAAGCCATCCTTCTCGGCCTCGACATGGCGGTCGAGATAAAATTGCCGCAGCTAAATATCTACGGCAACTCATCTCTTATCATCAAACAGCTTATGGGGGATATAAGTGTCTAAAAGACACTATTTATGCATGAATAAATTATTAGAAATCCAAATTTTGAGTTAATTATCGCATGAAAATGACAAATATAACTCAATTGTATGGTTTGTGTCTCAGGTAACTGGACGAAGAAGAAAATCTGAATTCTGAGTGAAACTGAAGCAAAAATGAGCAAAATGAGCCAAAAAGGGTATGGCATGACCGCGCCGATTTTGGCGCAAATTCAAATAAATGGAGGACAATACCCAACGGCTAGGAAGGCTTCAAAGAAGACAACTCGGGAAAGCAAAATGACACGACCGCACCTTTTGAGGGCACTACCGCGCCAAACAACTGGCGCTACCTCACGCTGAGACAGCATGGGCACGCCAAAGAGATGCCAAATACAGAAAGAGGAGTTGCCGTTCTGGGGACCAATGGAAAAGGCTAAGGAGTGGCGCGGTAAGGAGTGGCGCTACCGCGCCACTACAACAACACAATATGGCGCTGCCGTGCCAAGAAGTCTCCTTACTCAGCACGGATTCGATGGCCGTTTCCAGACTAAAAAATAACTCTGCTCCAGTGGCGCGACCGCGCCATTCTCAGGAACATTATCGGTGCGACCGCGCCGATGACTCAAAAATGCAAAGTCGCAAAAATCTCGGGATCCTGACAACTAATAAAGCCCAAACTTGGGATAAGAAGTCCTAAGTGCCTAAGGAAGGTATCCACGAAGATTATTAGGAAATTCAGGTCAATCCAAGTCGGGTTTTTAGAGTTTTATATTTTCAAAGTGGTGGACCCAGTGCAGAAATTGGCAGCAGAAGCAATCCATCTTCTCAACATCATATCTCGAGTTTCCTAACTCAGATTGGACTCAATTTTAGTACACAATGCAAGGACCATGGAAGGAAGTTTCTCATGTAATTTCAATCAATTCTGAGGTCGGGAAGGCAAACTTCATACCCCTGGACAGAGATCAAATTACAAGGCCTGGGCAGCAAAACAAGTATAAATAGGGGTCTGAGGAAGAGTACAAATCATCCAGTTTTGATTTCTAAATTCAGTTTTTAGTTCCATTCCCTGTTTTTGGTGTTAGTTTATGAGAGGAGAGGAAGTCCAGAGGGGGTCTTGCACGACCTCTTGGCACTTTGGAGAGAGAAGGAGGAGATTTCAGTCAAGGCTCAAGTGAAGCTAAAGGCAGTCCTTCAAGGGGGTGTCTGTACTTAGTTTATTTTGATTTCCATGGCTGTAATTAAATCCTTTTTATGTGTTTATACTGTTAGCATGGAGTAGTCTCTCTGTTGGGGAAGTCATGAACTCCTAGTTGTGATATGTTTGAGTTTTGAAGTTTATAGCAATATAGTACTTAGCCTTTGTTTTAGAATATGAGTTCATTGCTTATTGCTAATCTGAATTGATATATGAAGCTTAACGAGGTTCGAATAGAGAAGTTAAAATTCAGTACAGATTTGGGTTAGTGATTTGATTCTTTGTTTTCTGAAACAACTCGTCTTTCTAACTCGATCGTTCTGGATTGTGATGGAGACTAGTGGAAAGTGATGTGACTGTTTATAACTCTTGTTCTGAATAAGAGAGAGTTAATCTGTAAGCTTTTATATTTATGCACCTAGGATTTGAACCAGATCGGGAACCAGAAAATCACTCCTTCACCGAAGGAGAAGAGAAAATTCAGCAATGGAAGATCAACACGAGGAAGATGGGGCTGAGAAAATGATGGAACATTATGCAACATCAGTAATGAAAAATGCGGAATCACAGGAAAAATAAACCGGTGCAAATCAATAACAAATAAAATGCGACACAAAGAATTATGTGGTTCGGCTAGGGTAGCCTAATCCATGGGAAAGAAGAGATAGGAGAGATTTCACTAAGCCAGCCAAAAGGGGTACAAACTGTAGAACTCAGAGATAGCTCAGAGACGGCTAGGGTTTCAAAGATCAATCCCTAGGTCCTTAATACAGAGTCTTAAATGAGTAAATCCAAAAATGCCCAACCCAAGTTATACGGGTTCAATTATGGGCCTACCAGCCCATATAGATTCAAGGCACAACATAACAATCTCTACCTTGACTTGAATTTCCTCCATAATTTGAACATAGAATAATTATCTTCCATCTCCACAGCCAAATGCCCTCTTGGGCATACCTCAACCATCAAAGACACCGACTAAGTCCAAGCAATGCTCGAACTTTTTCACAGGCAAAGATTTAGTCAACATATCAGCTGGATTATCTTCTGTCCCAAATTTATTTACCATAAGAGTACCTTGTGCAATAGTGTCTCTTATAAAATGAAATCTAACATCAATATGTTTAGTGCGCTCATGATGCATCTGGTCTTTTATCAAATGAATAGCACTCTGACTATCACAAAATACAACAGTAACCTCATCATTAGTGCTTAACTCTCTATATAGACCTTGAAGCCAAATAGCTTCCTTAACCGCTTCTGTTACTGCCACATATTCTGCTTCCGTGGTAGATAAGACAACTACATGTTGTAATGTAGCTTTCCAGCTAATAGCACAATTTGCAAGTGTAAACACATAGCCTGTAAGTGATCTTCTACGATCTAAATCTCCCACATAATCAAAATCAACATACCCAACAAGTCTAAAATTATTTTTCTTGAATTATAGACAAGTACTGGAAGTACCTCTGAGGTATCGAAGAATCCACTTAACTGCTTGACAATGTTCTCTTCCCGGATTACACATAAACTTGCTAACCACATTAACAGTATGAGAAATATCAGGATGAGTGCATACCATAGCATACATAAAGCAACCAACAACACTGGTATAAGGAACATCCAACATGTAACCTTTCTCCTTTTCATTCTGAGGTGATAACCCTGAAAAGAGTCAAAAATGGGCTTCTAATGGAGTCCTAACTGGTTTAGCATATTTCATGCTAAATCTTTCTAAGACCTTCTCAATGTATTTCTTCTGTGAAAGATACAACCTCCCACCTTTTCGGTCTCTCTCGATCTCCATGCCTAAAATATATTTTGCATCCCTTAAATCTTTCATCTCAAATTAACCTCTCAATTGTGTCTTAAATTGATTAATTTGTTCCATCTCCTTTGCTGCTATCAACACATCATCAACATATAGCAACAAATATACGAAAGAATCATCTTCAAGTTTTCTAAAATAGACACAATTATCATACTTGATTCAAAAATATCCAATTTTTTCCATAAACGAATCAAATCTCTTGTACCATTGTCTAGGAGACTGTTTCAGGCCATAAAGGGATTTAGTAAGCAAACAAACATGGTCTTCATTACCCACAGCAACAAATCCTTCAGGCTGATGCATATAGATTTATTCTTCTAATCACCATACAAAAAAAATTGTTTTCACATCAAGTTGCTCTAACTCTAGATCATGCATCGCTACAAAAGCTAATAAGACACGAATAGATGAATGTTTCACAACAGGAGAAAGCACATCATTAAAATCAACACCAGGTACCTGATTGTAGCCTTTAGCTACTAAGCGTGCCTTATAGCGTGCATCTTCAACTCCTGGAATGCCTTCTTTCCTTTTAAACCCCCATTTACAGCCCACAATTTTCTTTCCCTTTGGTGGTTTGACCAGCTTCCAAGTCTGATTCTTGTGTAGAGATTTCATCTCTTCATTCATTGCTACTAACCACCTTTCTGAATTGTCACTCTGAATGGCTTCTTTGTAGGTAGAAGGCTCTGACTCATCTATTGTCTCTGCTACAGAAAGAGCATAAGCCACCAAATCAGCATCACTATATCTTTTTGGCTTCTGAATTTCTCTTCTCGGTCTATCTCTGGCAATGCTATAATTTTCAGTCTCCACTATAGGTTCTGAGGAACCTCCATCTTCTTCTTCAGCAGTATCTTGAGCCACTTCTTGAGAGAAAACCTGCCCTTTAGAAGCTTTTAAAGAGACTCCTACCTCACAAACTACCTTCTTAGAAGACTCTGGTTCTTCTCTTGTACCAAGAGTAATAGTAGATTCTTTCTTTACATTAAGTAAAGTAGACTCATCAAAAGTAACATCTCTGCTAATAAAGAACCTTTGTGACTTTGGATCAGAACACCACAATTTGTATCCTTTAACACCTGTAGCATACCCAAGAAATATACATTTCTTTGCTCTAGGTTCTAATTTTCCTTCATTCACATGCATATAAGCAGTGCAACCAAAAATTTTCAAATCAGAATAATCAGCAGGAGTACCAGACCATACCTCTTCTGGAGTTTTGCACTCAATTGTTGTAGAGGGCGATCGATTCACCAAATAGCAAGCCATACTAGTGGCTTTGGCCCAAAAATCCTTGCCCAAACCTGCATTTGACAACATGCATCGAGCTCTTTCCAAAAGAGTTCTATTCATTCTTTCTGCAATGCCATTCTGCTGTAGTGTGTGACGAACTGTGTGATGTCTCACAATTCCTTCATCCTTACAAAATTTGTTAAATTCTCCACTGCAAAACTCAAGAGCATTGTTGGTTCTCAACCTCTTTATTTGTCTCCCTGTCTGTTTCTCAATCATACACTTCCATTGCTTGAAATTAGTGAAAACATCACTCTTTGATTTCAAAAAATAAACCCAAACTTTTCTAGAAAATTCATCAATGAAAGTGAGTAAATACCTGGCACCACCTTTAGAAACGACTTGTGCTGGCCCCCAAAGGTCTAAGTGAATAGAGTCTAGAGTACCTTTCGTCCTATGAATTCTTGTGCTGAATGCAACCCTCTTCTGTTTGTCGAAAACACAATGTTCACCAAAATCCATCTTTCTTGTACTCTGTCTGCATAAAAGACCTCTCTTACTCAATAGATTCAAACCCCTTTCGCTCATATGGCCCAATCTCATATGCCATAATTTTGTGGTGTCACTTTCTGTCGTGGAAGAAGAAGCCACAGCTGTAGAACCAGTGACTGTAAAACCATCAAACACATAAAGAGTTTCAATCTTCTTCCCTTTCATAACTGTAAGGGCACCTCTACTAATCTTCATAACTCCATCTTCTGCGGAATACCTACACCCAATTGAGTCAAGGGTGCCTAGAGAAATAAGATTTCTCTTCAAATCTGGGACATATCGCACATCTGTTAGTGTTCTCACAACACCATCATATATCTTCAGACAAATAGCTCCTTTCCCAACAGCTTTGCAAACCGAATCATTCGCCATCATAACAACTCCACTATCAACAACATCATAAGTGTTAAACCATTCCCTATAGGAACACATATGATAGGAACAACCCGAATCAAGAATCCATTCATCACAGCCTTTTGTTCTTTCTTCACAAACAACTGAGAGAACATTACCATCGGCCTGTACAATGCTGGCCTCTCCAAGATTTTGGTTTTGTCCATCTCCCTTCTGGTGTTTATGCTTGAATTTGTAACAATCGACTTTAATATGCCCCACCTTCTTGCAATAATTGCAGGTCAAATTCTTATGTTTTAATTTTGACCTCGATTTCTGCTTTCCACCTCCAGACTCTTTTTCTTTCGACCTCCCTCTAGTAAATAGAGCATCTCCCTGGCTACTATTTGTGTTGGATGTCCCAAGAAGTTGATTATCAATTATATCTTTACTCAACAGAGATGTTTTCACATCCTCAATAGAAATTGTCTCTTTGCCATACAAAACAATCTCCCAAAAATGCTTGTAGGATGGGGGTAATGAACATAATAGTAGCAGGGCCTGGTCCTCATCTTCTAATTTTACATCCATATGTGATAAATTGACTATAATAGAATTAAAGTCACTGAGGTGTTCCTTAATTGACGTAGCTTCTGCCATACGAAGAGTATAGAGGCGTTCCTTCAATGTCAAACGGTTTGTGAGGGATTTTGTCATATACAATGTCTCCAATCTTTACCAGAGACCAGCAGCAATCGTTTCTGTCAAAACGTCCTTCAAAACTGTATCTGTCACACATAACTGGATCACAGTTAGAGCCTTCTCATCCAATCGCTCTGAATCTGCCTCACTCATATCTGTTGGCTTCTTCTCCTTCCCTTTCAATGTAGGTTTTAGGTCGTTCTGGGTCAAAACTGCAAGCATTTGAACTCGCCATAACCCAAAACTCATATTGCCGTCGAACTTGTCGATATTGAACTTTGTGATCGTCATCTTCGCACGAAAAATAAAACTTTTCCAAATCTGCAACTTCACAACCTTTCTCTGATACCAATTTGTAACGAAAAATGTGGAATCGCAGGAAAAATAAACCGGTACGAATCAATAACTAATAAAATGAGACACAAAGAATTACATGGTTTGGCTAGGGTAGCCTAATCCACGGGTAAGAAGAGACAGGAGAGATTTCACTATGTCAGCCAAAAGGGGTACAAACTGTAGAACTCAGAGATAGCTCAGACGTGGCTAGGGTTTCAAAGATCAATCCCTAGGTCCTTAATACAGAGTCTTAAATGAGTAAATTCCCAAAATGCCCAAACCAAGTTAGACGGGTTCAATTATGGGCCTACCAGCCCATATAGATTCAAAGCACAACATAACAATATCAAACCCCAATGCACAAAGATCAACCATTGTGAGACCTGAAGTTCCAAACAAATTCAAAATCAAGCCTCAAATTTTATTAATGATTCAAAACAATTATCAATTTAGAGGTTTGTCTAATGAAGATCCTAATAAACATATTGAAAGATTTCTTGAATTATGTGATACCTTCAAATTTGAAGATGTTACTAATGAAGTTGTTTGGTTGAGATTGTTCCCTTTCATTCTAAGGGATAGAGCAAAAACTTGGCTATCCACACTACCACCAGATTCAATTCGAACATGGGATGACCTACAAAAGAAGTTCCTTGATAAGTATTTTCCACCGGCTAAAACAATTAAGTTACGTAATGCCATCTCAAATTTCACGCAGGAATATGATGAACAACTCTTTGAAGCATGGGAAAGGTAAAACGAGCTGCTCAGAAAATGGACAAATCATGGAATACCAGCTGTAGCATCAATTAGGCTTCTTGTTGAAACTGTAATTCTAATACGTCGGTAGGAAGCCTTACCTTCTACCCAAAAAAAACTCCTAATGAAGTTTATGAATTGATTGAAGAGATAGCGTCTAATATGTACCAATATAAAGTGGAGAAAAGGGCAAGAGGGAGACTTTCTGCAGTGCACAATATTGATCATGTATTAGCATTGCAAGCTCAAGTCGAGTCATTAACCAAACAATTGACAAAATTACACACCCCCTCTTTGGTTGCTCAGATTTATGACATGTATGGAGGAGGACATCCCAACCATGAATGCCAAACAGGTAATATTCAAGCTGTAAGTTCTTTAGACCAGGCTAATTTTGTCTCAAATTTTCGCAGGTCCAATGGGATTATAGCAATACTTACAATCCTGGTTGGAGGAGTCACCCAAATTTCTCATGGCCCAACAACAACAACCAGCAATCCAGCACTCAACAGCCCTCATGGCCCATCGGTCTTAGGTAACAGCTCTCCTCTCTTGTCATGCGTCAAACTCTATATGATTCAAGAAGAGTTCAGCCAACTAGAAGAAAGCCCACCACTTCAACTTCAATCCTAAGCGAACGCTAGATCGCCATAGACAATCTTAGTCAAGGTTACAACAAGTCATCACCGCTGGAACACAGCCGGATTAGCCACAATAGCTCTCATTAAGCCAAAATTATTCGATTCGGAGTCGAACAAAGATTAAGGTACATACAGCCAAATCTCCGAAAAAAATAAATATTAATAATAAAAAAAACTGCCCTAAAATAGCAAGAGGGCATAAAAAAAAAGAAAAACAATATATATACGTACAGGTATAAAAAAATACATACGCTATCCTAAAAAGGCAAGAGAACAGAAAATAAGTACACTAAAAAAATGAACGGCCCTAAAAGAGAAAGTGGGTCCAAATAAAATTAAAAAAAAGAAGCGTGTGTGTGTGTTCGGGACATAATCATTCCTCGAACAAGCAATTCCTGAAGGTTGCAAAGTGTGGGCACAAAAATTTGTATGACCCATCATAGGCAAGCCCACCAGTCCATCAACCCGTCGTCCCCTGATTACAAGCATACCAATGACCTGTCCACCAATTCCTGGAGCCAACGATCAGCAGCCCATTTTCGGGTTCAATTCATCGTCACGTCGTCGTAGTCGTCAACGGTAATGTGTTACCTCGTCGTCGTTGTCGTCAGCACCAAATCAGTAGACCACCTGTCTGCCACAAGGATCGATAAAGTCCTAGTCTGGTTCAACCACTGGAGCTAGAAAAGGAAGTCTTCTCCCTAATCCCATTCCCGAGAATCGGTAGAGGACAAACAGGAGGAAAAAGCTAAGTCGCCACTCCTCCTCGGGAGCAGGATCTCGATCCTCATTCCAATGATCGACTCCAGCTCTTGCTACAAATAGCCAGAGCACCTTCAGGCCAAAGGGGGAGGGGGAAAAAATTTACCTTCTTTTTAGCTACTTGAAGATCCTTCTGGGCGCATTCGACTTGTTGAGGAGCTCTGCATGACTTCAATGATGTAAAGAAGCCGAAACACACTGAACACAAATACTTCAGTCAGGCCTACTAAATATGTCGTAACTCGTGTGCAGTCTCTCGCTAGGAAGCCTTACCTTCTAAATACATCGCAAGGAAGCCTTACCTTCTACCCAAAAAAAAAATTAAAGTAGGTTAAAAAATCATCAGTTGAATCAGTTTTCTCTGAAGAACTCTAATCGCACCTGAAATCCCAGCATTCGTCAGGCCGACCAAATTCACTCAGTATATCGAACAAGCTTTACACGTTCACCGGTGACATCAACATGCCGAAAACACTGAAAATAAACACTAACGTCCAGCCGACTACATCCCTCGTTGTTCGTGCTCACTCTCTCGAAAACTCAAAGTTCGTCGTCAACTTGTAGAAGCATTAATTTCATCAACCAACAATGGAAATTGAATCAGAGGAAGTATAGGAGACGCGCCCATACAATTTCCCAATTAGTAAATGTAAAATTCTAAACTTCTCTGTAATTCAGTCGATTTAATCAATCGGTCACACCATTTCGTGGAGCAGAGGATTTTCGTCGCTACACTATATATATATAACAAAGGCTAAGGAGAACAAATTAAGAAGGTGCTCGATCGAATCTTGCTCCTTTTTATAGCAAAATCATTACTATAGAGAAAAGATGCAGCATTAATCCAAGAAGTGAGAGATATATAGGTCAGAATATAGTAGAACGAAATAATTTGTTAAATATTAGTATGTGGAATACGCTTCTTACATAAGAAGGTCAAGCACAAAGACCAGCTTTTTGAGATTCCTTTTTCTAGAAAATGTAAGGGTGAGTAAGTCGGCCTTTTGACAAAAGCTAGATTCATAAAGAAGCATATAATGTAAATTATCACTAAATTCATAGATAAAATTAAAGCTCTCCGAATTGAACTATCCCCTTTTGCTATTTAAAATAAAAAAATAAAGATTTCATCCAATACAATTAAATCGATTTAACAAAGTAGAGAAAAATATATACGATGAATGTGGATCAAACACGTGACCTTCAGATCTTCAGTCTGATGCTCTCCCAACTGAGCTATCCCCGCCTTCTATTTGATATCAAAAAAATTAAAATTTTTGTCAAGTACAAAGTTATAATTAAAGATGATATACTCATAAAATATTTCCAAAGGAATTAAAACGGTTTAGCAACGTAGAGAAAAACAAATGCAGTCAATGTGGATCAAATAAATGGTCATCAAATCTTCTGTTCAATGTAAAAAAGTAGAGTTTTAGTCCAATTCATAGTTATAATTAAACATGATTTTTTCTTAAAAAATTTCAAACGATTAGGAAATGGTTAAAAAAAAATGGGCAACACTTATAAGGTAAACATGGATTGAAGAAAACGGATCACTTGGTGCTAGTTCCACATTCTATTGGTGAACGCACCAATGAGAGAGCTGAATGGGAGGATGGGCAACTATTTGGCTCTTGCCACTTTTCATTTAGTCAAAAGAAAATTAAAAATTTATTGTTTTCCTTCCTCGGTTTTTTTTTTTTTTGTATTTACCCGAAAGAATCTTATTGCTAGAGAGATTCCTTCCCTTTTCTTCATTATCTGTTTATATATAGATGGTAAGAAGGCAGGCCCATTCTTCTTGGTGCTGACTCTGCTCCGTTAGTATTCTTTGGGAGAATCCACGGGCAAAGCTTTACTCACTACTCTTCAAAGATGGACCATAAAACTATATAGTTTGGAAATAATCTTAGTCTTAACTACCTTCATGCCTATGTCAAGGCGGGGCCCACCGGTCTAAGGTAACAGCTCTCCTCTCCAGTCGTGCGTCAAACTCTAAATGATTCAAGAGGAGTTCAGCCAAATAGAAAAAAGCCCGCACTTCAACTTAAATCCTAAGCGTACGCCAGATCGCGTTAGAGAATCTCACTGAAGGTTACAACAGGTCATCACTGTTGGAACACAGGCGGATTAGCCACAACAGCTCTCATTAAGCCAAAATTATTTGATTCGGAGTCGAGCACAGCTTAAGGTACATACAGCCAAATCTCCAAAAAAATTAAATAATAATAATAAAAAAAACTTCCTTAAATTTGCACAAAGTAAAAAAAAAAGAAAAATAATATATATACGTATAGGTATACAAAAATACATACACTGTCCTAAAAAGGCAAGAGAACAGAAAATAAGTACACAAAAAAAATGAACGGCCCAAAAAGGGAAAAAGGGTCAAAATAAAATTAAAAAAAAAAAGCATGTGTGTGTGTTCGGGACATACTCATTCCTCAAACGAGCAATTCCTGAAGGTGGCAAAGTGTGGGCACCAAAATTTGTATGGCCCATCATTGGCAAGCCTACCAGTCCATCAACCCGTCGTCTGCTGATTACAAGCATTCCAATGGCCCGTCCACCAATTCTTGGAGCCACCGTTCAGCAGCCCATTTTCGGGTTCAATTCATCGTCACGTCGTCGTAGTCGTCATCGGTAATGTGTCGCCTCATCGTCATTGTCGTTAGCACCAAATCAGCAGATCACCTGTCTGCCACAAGGATCGATAAAGTCCTAGTCTAGCTCAACCACTGGAGCTAGAAAAGGAAGTCTTCTCCCTAATCCCCCTCCTGAGGATCGATAGAGGACGAACATGAGGAAAAAGCAAAGTCGGCACACGTCCTGGCGAGCAGGATCTTGATCCTCTTTCCAATTATCGACTCCAGCTATGGCTACAAATAGCCACAACACCTTCAAGCCAAAATGGGAGGGGGAAGAAATTAATGTAAAAAAAACTTTACCTTCTGTTCAAGCTACTTGAAGATCCTTCTGGTCGCATTCGACCCGTTGAGGAGCTCTGCATGACTTCGATGACGTAAAGAAGACGAAACACACAGAACACAAATACTTCCGTCAGGCCTACTAAATACGTCGCAACTCGAGTGCAGTCTCTCGCTAGGAAGCTTTACCTTCTAAATACGTCGGTAGGAAGCCTTACCTTCTACCCAAAAAAAAAATTTAAGTAAGTTCGAAAATCATCAGTTGAATCAGTTTTCTGAGAAGAACTCTAAACGCACCAGAAATCCCAGCATTCGTCAGTTCGACCAAATTCACTCAGTATATCGAAGCAGCTCGACACGTTCATAGGTGACATCAACATGCCGAAAACACAGAACATAAACACTTACGTCCAGCCGACTACATCCGTCGTTGTTCGTGCTCACTCGCTCGAAAACTCGAAGTTCATCGTCAACTTGTAGAAGCATTAATTTCTTCAACCAACAATGGAAATCGAATCAGAGGATGTATAGGAGATGAGCCCATACAATTTCCCAATTAGTAAATGCAAAATTCTAAACTTCTCTGTAATATAGTCAATTTAATCAATCAGTCAGACCATTTCGTGGATCGGAGGATTTTCGTTGCTACACTATATATAAAGAACAAAGGCTAAGGAGAACAAATTAAGACGGTGTTCGATCGAATCTTGCTCCTTTTTATAGCAAAATCATTACTATAGAAGAAAGATGCAGCATTAATCCAAGAAGTGAGAGATATATAGGTCAGAATATAGTAGAACGAATTAATTTGTTAAATATTAGTATGTGGAATACGCTTCTTACATAAGAAGGTCAAGCACAAAGACCAGCTTTTTCTGATTCCTTTCTCTAGAAAATGTAAGGGTGAGTAAGTTGGCCTTTTGACAAAAGCTAGATTTATAAAGAAGCATAATATGTAAATTATCACTAAATTCATATATAAAATTAAAGCTCACCCAACTGAACTATCCCCTTTTGCTATTTAAAATAAAAAAAAAAAGATTTCGTCCAATAGAATTAAATCGATTTAACAAAGTAGAGAAAAATATATACGATGAACGTGGATCAAACACCTGACTTTTAGATCTTCAGTCTGATGCTCTCCCAACTGTGCTATCCCCGCCTTCTATTTGATATAAAAAAAATTAACATTTTTGTCAAGTACAAAGTTATAATTAAAGATGATATATTCATAAAATATTTCCAAAGGAATTAAAACAGTTTAGCAACGTAGAGAAAAACAAATGCAGTCAATGTGGATCAAACAAATGGTCATCAAATCTTCTGTTCAATGTAAAAAAGTAGAGTTTTAGTCCAATTCTATGTTATAATTAAACATGACTTTTTCTTTAAAAATTTCAAACGATAATGAAATGGTTAAAAAAAAATGGGCAACACATATATGGTAAACATGGATTGAAGAAAACGGATCACTTGGTGCTAGTTCCACATTCTATTGGTGAACGCACCAATGAGAGAGCTGAATGGGAGGATGGGCAACTATTTGGCTCTCGCCACTTTTCATTTAGTCAAAAGAAAATTAAAAATTCATTGTTTTCCTTCCTCTTTTTTTTTGTTTTTGTATTTACCCGAAAGAATCTTATTGCTAGAGAGATTCCTTCCCTTTTCTTCATTATTTGTTTATATATAGAAGGTGAGAAGGCAGGCCCATTCTTCTTGGTGCTGACTCTGCTCCGTTAGCATTCTTTGAGAAAATCGACGGGCAAAGCTTTACTCACTACTCTTCAAAGATGGACCATAAAACTATATAGTTTGGAAATAATCTTAGTCTTAACTACCTTCACGCCTATGTCAAGGCGGGGCCCATAGGCCTTAGGTAACAGCTCTCCTCTCCAGTCATGCGTCAAACTCTAAATGATTCAAGAGGAGTTCAGCCAAATAGAAGAAAGCCCGCACATCAACTTCAATCCTAAGCGTGTGCCAGATCGCGTTAGACAATCTCACTGAAGGTTACAACAAGTCATCACCGCTGGAACACAGGCGGATTAGCCACAATAGCTCTCATTAAGCCAAAATTATTTGATTCGGAGTCGAGCAAAGATTAAGGTACATACAGCCAAATCTCCAAAATAATTAAATAATAATAATAAAAAAAACTACCTTAAAATTGCACCCGGGCAAAAAAAAATGAAAAATAATATATATACGTACTGGTATTCAAAAATACATACATAGTCCTAAAAAGGCAAGAGAACAGAAAATAAGTACACAAAAAAAATGAACGGCCCTGAAAGGGAAAGAGGGTCAAAATAAAATTTAAAAAAAAAAGCATGTGGAGTGTTCGGGACATACTCGTTCATCAAACGAGCAATTCCTGAAAGTGGCAAAAGTGTGGGCACCAAAATTTGTATGGCACATCATTAGCAAGCCCACCAGTCCATCTACCCGTCGTCTGCTGATTACAAGCACTCCAACGGCCCGTCCACCAATTCTTGGAGCCACCGTTCAGCAGCCCATTTTTGGGTTCAATTCATCGTCACGTCGTCGTAGTCATCATCGGTAATGTGTCGCCCCATTGTCATTGTCGTCAGCACCAAATCAGCAGATCATCTATCAGCCACAAGGATCGATAAAGTCCTAGTCTAGCTCAACCACTGGAGCTAGAAAAGGAAGTCTTCTCCCTAATCCCCTTCCTGAGGATTGGCAGAGGACAAACAGGAGGAAAAAGCAAAGTTGGCACACCTCCTGGGGAGCAGGATCTTGATCCTCATTCCAATGATCGACACCAGCTATGGCTACAAATAGCCACAACACCTTCAAGCCAAAGGGGGAGGGGGAAGAAATTGAAGTAAAAAAAAATTTACCTACTGTTCAAGCTACCTGAAGATCCTTCTGCTCGCATTCGACCCGTTAAGGAGCTTTGCATGACTTCGATGACGTAAAGAAGCCAAAACACACAGAACACAAATACTTCCGTTAGGCCTACTAAATACGTCGCAACTCGAGTGCAGTCTCTCGCTAGGAAGCTTTACCTTCTAAATACGTCGCAAGGAAGCCTTACCTTCGTCCCAAAAAAAAAATTAAAGTAGGTTTGAAAATCATCAGTTGAATCAGTTTTCTGAGAAGAACTCTAATCGCTCCAGAAATCCCTGCATTCGTCAGTTCGACCAAATTCACTCAGTATATCGAAGAAGCTCTACACGTTCACCGGTGACGGCAACATGCCGAAAACACAGAACATAAACACTTACGTCTAGCCGACTACATCCGCCGTTGTTCGTGCTCTCCCGCTCGAAAACTCGAAGTTCGTCGTCAACTTGTAGAAGCATTAATTTCATCAACCAACAATGGAAATAGAATCAGAGGAAGTATAGGAGACGAGCCCATATAATTCCATATAATTTCCGAATTAGTAAATGCAAAATTCTAAACTTCTCTGTAATTCAGTCGTTTTAATCAATCAGTCACACCATTTCATGGACCGGAGGATTTCCGTTGCTACACTATATATATAGAACAAAGGCGAAGGAGAACAAATTAAGACGGTGCTCGATCGAATCTTGCTCCATTTTATAGCAAAATCATAACTATAGAGGAAAGATGCAGCATTAATCCAAGAAGTGACAGATATATAGGTCAGAATATAGTAGAACGAATTAATTTGTTAAATATTAGTATGTGGAATATGCTTCTTACATAAGAAGGTCAAGCACAAAGACCAGCTTTTTGAGATTCCTTTCTCTAGAAAATGTAAGGGCGAGTAAGTTGGCCTTTTGACAAAAGCTAGATTTATAAAGAAGCATAATATGTAAATTATCACTAAATTCATAGATAAAATTAAAGTTCTCCCAACTGAACTATCCCCTTTTGCTATTTAAAATTAAAAAAAAAAGATTTCGTCCAATTCAATTAAATCGATTTAACAAAGTAGAGAAAAATATATACGATGAACGTGGATCAAACACGTGACTTTCAGATCTTCAGTCTGATGCTCTCCCAACTGTGCTATCCCCGCCTTCTATTTGATATCAAAAAAATTAAAATTTTTGTCAAGTACAAAGTTATAATTAAAGATGATATATTCATAAAATATTTCCAAAGGAATTAAAACGGTTTAGCAACGTAGAGAAAAACAAATGCGGTCAATGTGGATCAAACAAATGGTCGTCAAACCTTCTGTTCATTGAAAAAAGTAGAGTTTTAGTCCACATCTAGGTTATAATTTAACATGACGTTTTCTTAAAGTAGGTTCGAAAATCATCAGTTGAATTAGTTTTTTGCGAAGAACTCTAATCGCACTAGAAATCCCAGCGTTCGTCAGTTCGACAAAATTCACCCAGTAAATCGAAGAAGCTCTACATGTTCATAGGTGAGAGATATAGTGGAACAATCGAATCTTGCTCCTTTTTATAGCAAAATCATAACTATAGAGGAAAGATGCAGCATTAATCCGAGAAGTTAGAGATATATAGGTCAGAATATAGTAGAATGAATTAATTTGTTAAATATTAAAATGTGGAATACGTTTCTTACATTAGAAGGTCAAGCACAAAGATGAGCTTTTTGAGATGCCTTTCTCTAGAAAATGTAAGGGTGAGTAAGTCGGCCTTTTGACAAAAGCAATATTAATCAAGAAGCATAATATGTAAATTATCACTAAATTCATAGATAAAATTAAAGCTCTCCCAACTGAACTATCCCCTCTTGTTATTTAACATAAAAAAATAAAGATTTCGTCCAATAAAATTAAAGCGATTAAACAAAGTAGGGAAAATATATACGATGAACGTGGAGCAAACACGTGACCTTCAGATTTTCAGTCTGACGCTCTCCCAACTGAGCTATCCCCGCCTTCTATTTGATATAAAAAAAATTGAACTTTTAGTCACATACAAAGTTATAATTAAGGATGATTTATTCATAAAATATTTCCAAAGGAATTAAAACGGTTTAGCAACATAGAGAAAAACATATGCAGTCAACGTGGATCAAACAAATGGTCATCAAATCTTCTATTCAAAGTAAAAAAGTAGAGTTTTAGTCCAATTCTATGTTATAATTAAACATGACATTTTCTTAAAAAATTTCAAACGATTTTGAAATGGTTAAACAAAAATGGGCAACACATATAAGGTAAGCATGGATTGAAGAATACGGATCACTTGGTGCTAGTTCCACATTCTATAGGTGAACGCACCAATGAGAGAGCTGAATGGGAGGATGGGCAACTATTTGGCTCTTGCCACTATTCATTTAGTCTAAAGAAAATTAAAAATTCAACGTTTTCCTTCTTGTCTTTTTTTTTTTTTTTTTGTATTTACCCTAAAGAATCTTATTGCTAGAGAGATTCCTTCCCTTTTATTCATTATATGTTTATATATAGAAGGTAAGAAGGCAGGCCCATTCTTCTTGGTGCTGACTCTTGTCCGTTAGCATTCTTTGACTGAATCCTCGGGCAAAGTTTTACTCACTACTCTTCAGAGATGGACCATAAAACTATATAGTTTGGAAATAGTTTTTGTCTAAACTACCTTCATGCCTAAGTCAAAGTGGGGCCCACCGATCTTCGATAACAGCTCTCCTCTCCAGTCGTGCGTCGAACTGTAAATGATTCAAGAGGAGTTCAGCCAACTAGAAGAAAGCCTGTCACTTCAACTTCAATCCTAAGGGTACGTCTGATCGCCATAGACAATCTCACTGAAGGTTACAACAAGTCATCACCACTGGAACACAGCCGGATTAGCCACAACAGCTCTCATTAAGCCGATATTATTCGATTCAGAGTCATGCAAAGATTAAGGTACATATAGCCAAATCTCCAAAAAAAATAAATAAAAATAATTATAAAATAAAAACTGCACAAAAATTGCTTCATGGCAAAAAAAAAAAAAAAAAACATTTATATACGTACAGGTGTAGAAAAATACATACACTGTCCTAAAAAGACAAGATAACAGAAAATAAGTAAACAAAAAAAATGAACGGCCCTAAAAGAGAAATAGGGTCCAAATAAAATTAAATAAAAAAACGTGTGTGTGTGTTCGGAACATACTCATTCCTCGAACGAGCAATTCCTGAAGGTTGCAAAGTGTGGGCACCAAAATTCGTATGGCCCATCATTGGCAAGCCCACCAGACCATCAACCCGTCGTCTACCGATTACATGCATTCCAACGGCCTGTCCACCAATTCTTGGAGCCATCATTCTGCAGCCCATTTAGGGTTCAATTCAACGTCAAGTCGTCGTAGTCATCATAGATAATGTGTCGCCTAGTCGTCGTTGTCGTCTGCACCAAATCAGCAGACCACCCGTCTGCCACAAGGATCGATAAAGTCCTATTCTAGTTCAACCACTGGAGCTAGAAAAGGAAGCCTTCTCCCTAATCCCCTTCCTGGGGATCGGTAGAGGAGAAACAGGAGGAAAATGCAAAGTCGCCACTCCTCCTGGGGAGCAGATCTCGATCCTCATTCCAATGATCCACTCCAGCACTGGCTACAAATAGCCAGAGCACCTTCAAGCCAAAGGGGGAAGGGGAATAAATTAAATTAAAAAAAAAGTTATCTTCTCTTCAAGCTACCTGAAGATCCCTCTGGTCGCATTCGACCTATTGAGGAGCTCTGGATGGCTTCGATGACGCCAAAAAGCTGAAACAAACGGAACACAAATGCTTCCGTCAGACCTACTAAATACGTCGCAACTCGTCTGCACTCTCTCGCCAGGAAGCCTTAACTTCTACCCAAAAAAAAATTAAAGTAGGTTCAAAAATCATCAGTTGAATCAGTTTTCTGAGAAGAACTCTTATCGCACCAGAAATCCCTGCCTTCGTTAATTCGTCTAAATTCACTCAGTATATCGAAGAAGCTCTACACGTTGCCTGGTGACATCAACACGCCAAAAACACATAACATTAACACTTACGTCCAGCCGACTACATGCGTCGTTGTTCGTGGACACTCTCTCGAAGACTCGCAGTTCGTCGTCAACTTGTAGAAGCATCAATTTCATCAATCGAGAATGGAAATCAAATCAGAGGAAGTATAGGAGACGCACCCATACAATTTCCCAATTCGCAAATGCAAAATTATAAACATCTCTGTAATTCAATCGATTTAATCAATCGGTCACACCATTTCGTGGACCGGCTGATTTTCATCACTACACTATATATATAGAACAAAGGCTAAGGACAACAAATTAAGAAGGTGCACGATCGACTCTTGCTCCTTTTTATAGCAAAATCATAACTATAAAGGAAAGATGCAGCATTAATCCAAGAAGTGAGAGATATATAGGTCAGAATATTGTAGAACGAATTAATTTGTTAAATATTAGAATGTGGAATACGCTTCTTACATAAGAAGGTCAAGCACAAAGACCAGCTTTTTGAGATGCCTTTCTCTAGAAAATGTAAGGGTGAGAAAGTCGGCCTATAGACAAAAGCCAGATTAATAAAGAAGCATAATAAGTAAATTATCAATAAATTCAATGATAAAATTAAAGCTCACGCAACTGAACTATCCCCTTTTGCTATTTAGAATAAAAAAATAAAGATTTCGTCCAATCCAATTAAACCGATTTAACAAAGTAGAGAAAAATATATACGATGAACGTGGATCAAACACGTGACCTTCAGATCTTCATTCAGACGCTCTCCCAATTGAGGTATCCCCGCCTTCTATTTGCAATAAAAAAATAAAAATTTTAGTCAAATACAAAGTTATAATTAAAGATGATTTATTCATAAAATTTTTCCAAAGGAATTGAAACGGTTTAGCAAAGTAGAGAAAAACAAATGCAATCAATGTGGATCAAACAAATGCTCATCAAATCTTCTGTTCAATACAAAAAAGTAGAGTTTTAGTCCAATTCTATGTTATAATTAAACTTGACATTTTCTGAAAAAATTTCAAACGATTCTGAAACGGTTAAACAAAATTCGGCAATACATATAAGGTAAACATGGATTGAAGAATACGGATCACTTGGTGCTTGTTCCACATTCTATTTGTGACCGCACCAATGAGAGAACTGAAAGGGAGGATGGGCAACTATTTGGCTCTCGCCACTTTTCATTTAGTCTAAAGAAAATTATAAATTCATTATTTTGCTTCCAGTCTTTTTTTTTTTTGTATTTACCCAAAAGAATCTTATTGCGAGAGAGATTCCGTCCCTTTTATTCATTATCTGTATATATATAGAAGGCAAGAAGGCAGACCCATTCTTCTTGGTGCTGACTCTGCTCGGTTAGCATTCTTTGACAGAAAACACGGGCAAAGCTTTACTCACTACTCTGCAGAGATTGACGATAAAACTATATAGTTTGGAAATAATCTTAGTCTTAACTACCTTCATGCCAAAGTCAAGGCGGGGCCCACCGGTCTTAGGTAACAGCTCTCCTCTCCAGTTGTGTGCCAAACTCTAAGTGATTCAAGAAGAGTTCAGCGAACTAAAAGAAAGCCCGTCACTTCAACTTCAATTGTAAGCGTACGCCAGATCGCCTTAGACAATCTCACTCAAGGTTACAACAAGTCATCACCGCTGGAACACAGCCGGATTAGCCAAAACAGCTCTCATTAAGCCAAAATTATTTGATTTGGAGTCGAGCAAAGATTAAGGTACATACAGCCAAATCTCCAAAATAATTAAATAATAATAATAATAAAAAAACTACCTTAAAATTGCACGAGGAGAAAAAAAAATAAAAATAATATATATACGTACAGGTATACAAAAATACATACATTGTCCTAAAAAGGCAAGAGAACAGAAAAGAAGTACACAAAAAAACTAAACGGCCCTAAAAGAGAAAGAGTGTCGAAATAAAATTTTTAAAAAAAAGCTTGTGTGTGTGTTCGGGACATACCCATTCCTCAAACGAGCAATTCCTAAAGGTGGCAAAGTGTGGGCACCAAAATTTGTATGGCCCATAATTGGCAAGCCCACCAGTCCATCAACCCGTCGTCTGCTGATTACAAGCATCCCAACGGCCTGTCCACCAATTCTTGGAGCCATCGTTCAGCAGCCCATTTTTGGGTTCAATTCATCGTCACGTCGTCGTAGTCGTCATCGTTAATGTGTCGCCTCGTCGTCGTTGTCATCAGCACCAAATCCGTAAACCACCTGTCTGCCACAAGGATCGATAAAGTCCTACTCTGGCTCAACCAGTTGAGCTAGAAAAGGATGTCTTCTCCCTAATCCCCTTCCTGAGGGTCGGTAGAGGACAAACAGGAGGAAAAAGCAAAGTCGCCACTACTCATGGGGAGAAGGATCTTGATCCTCATTCCAAAGATCGACTCCAGCTCTGTGTACAAATAGCCACAGCACCTTCAAGCCAAAGGGGGAGGGGGAAAAAATTAAAGAAAAAAAAAATTTACCTTTTGTTCAAGCTACTTAAAGATCCTTCTGATCGCATTCGACCCATTAACGAGCTCTTCATGACTTCGAGGACGTAAAGAAGCCGAAACACACTAAACACTAATACTTTCCTCAGCTCTGCATGACTCGTGAGCAGTCTCTCGCTATGAAGCCTTACCTTCTAAATACGTCGCTAGGATGCCTTACCTTCTACCCTAAAAAAAAATTAAAGTAGGTTCAAAAATCTTCAGTTGATTCAGTTTTCTGAGAAGAACTCTAATCGCACCAAAAATCCTAGCGTCCGTCAGTTCGACAAAATTTACTCAGTAAATCAAAGAAGCTCTAGACGTTCACAGGTGACATCAACAAGCCGAAAACACAGAACATAAACACTTATGTCCAGCTGACTACATCCGACTTTGTTCGTGCTCACTCGCATGAAAACTTGAAGTTCGTCGTCAACTTGTAGAAGCATTATTTCCATCAACCAACAATGGAAATCGAATAAGAGGAAATATAGGAGACGCGCCCATACATTTTCCCAATTTGTAAATGCAAAATTCTAAACTTCTCTATAATGCAGTCGATTTAATCAATCGGTCACACCATTTCGTGGACCGGAGGATTTTTGTCGCTACACTATATATATAGAACAAAGGCTAAGGAGAACAAATTAAAAAGGTTCTCGATCGAATCTTGCTCCTTTTTATAGCAAAATCATAACTATAGAGGAAAGATGCAACATTAATCCAAGAAGTGAGAGATATATAGGTCAGAATATAGTAGAACGAATTAATTTGTTAAATATTAAAATGTGGAATACACTTCTTACATAAATCTCTTTTTTCAGTCGAATTAATTTGTTAAATATTAAAATGTGGAATCCCCGCTTTCTATTTGAACACAAACGCTTCCGTCAGGCCTACTAAATACGTCGCAACTCGTGTGCACTCTCTCGCCAGGAAGCCTTACCTTCTTAATACGTCGCAAGGATGCCTTAACTTCTACCCAAAAAAAATATTAAAGTAGATTCAAAAATCATCGGTTGAATCAGTTTTCAGAGAAGAACTCTTATCGCACCAGAAATCCCTGCCTTCGTCAATTCGTCTAAATTCACTCAGTATATCGAAGAAGCTCTACACGTTGACTGGTGACATCAACACGCGGAAAACACAACATTAACACTTACGTCCAGCCGACTACATACGTCATTGTTCGTGGACACTCGCTCGAAGCCTCGAAGTTCGTCGTCAACTTGTAGAAGCATCAATTTCATCAACCGAGAATGCAAATCAAATCAGAGGAAGTATAGGAGACGCACCCACACAATTTCCCAATTCGCAAATGCAATATTCTAAACATTTCTGTAATTCAGTCGATTTAATCAATCGGTGACACCATTTCGTGGACCGGCTGATTTTCGTCACTACACTATATATATAGAACAAAGGCTAAGGACAACAAATTAAAAAGGTGCACGATCGACTCTTGGTCCTTTTTATAGCAAAATCATAACTATAAAGGAAAGATGCAGCATTAATCCAAGAAGTGAGAGATATATAGGTCAGAATATTGTAGAACGAATTAATTTGTTAAATACTAGAATGTGGAATACCCTTCTTACATAAGAAGGTCAAGCACAAAGACCAGCTTTTTCAAATGCCTTTCTCTAGAAAACGTAAAGGTGAGAAAGTTGGCCTTCAGACAAAAGCCAGATTAATAAAGAAGCATAATATGTAAATTATAAATAAATTCATAGATAAAATTAAAGCTCTCCCAACTGAACTTTCCCCTCTTGCTATTTAAAATAAAAAATAAAGATTTCGTCCAATACAATTAAAGCAATTTAACAAAGTATAGAAAAATGTATGCGATGAGCATGGATAGAACATGTGACCTTCAGATCTTTAGTCTGACGCTCTCCCAACTGAGCTATCCCCGACTCCTATTTGATTTGAAAAAATTAAAATTTTAGTCAAATAGATAGTTATATTTAAAGATGATTTATTCATAAAAGTTTTCCAAAGGAATTAAAACGGTTTAGCAAAGTAGAGAAAAACAAATGCAGTCAATGTGGATCAAACAAATGGTCATCAAATCTTATGTTCAATGTAAAAAAGTAGAGTTTTAGTCCAATTCTAAGTTATAATTAAACATGACTTTATCTTAAAAAATTTCAAACAATTTTGAAACGGTTAAACAAAAACGGGCAACACATATAAGGTAAACATGGATTGAAGAATACGGATCACTTGGTGCTAGTTCCACATTCTATTGGTGAACGCACCAATGAGAGAGCTGAATGGGAGGGAGGGCAACTATTTGGCTCTCGCCACTTTTCATTTAGTCTAAAGAAAATTAAAAATTCATTGTTTTCCTTCCTGTCTTTTTTTTTTTTCCTTTTGTATTTACGCGTAAAAATCTTATTGCTAGAGTGATTCCTTCCCTTTTATTCATTAAATGTTTATATATAGAAGGTAAGAAGGCAGGCCCATTCTTCTTGGTGCTGACTTTGCTCCGTTAGAATTCTTTAACAGAATCCACGGGCAAATCTTTACTCACTACTCTTTAGATATGGACCATAAAACTATATAGTTTGGAAATAATCTTAGTCTTAACTACCTTCATGCCAAAGTCAAGGCGGGGCCCACCAGTCTTTGGTAACTGCTCTCCTCTCCAGTCGTGCGTGAAACTCTATATGATTCAGGAGGAGTTCTGCCAACTAGAAGAAAGCCCCTCACTCAACTTCAATCCTAAGCATACGCTAGATCGCCACTAACAATCTCACTCAAGGTTACAACAAGTCATCACCGCTGGAACACAGCCGGATTAGAGGAAGTATAGGAGACGCGCCCATACATTTTCCCAATTCGTAAATGCAAAATTCTAAACTTCTCTATAATTCAGTCGATTTAATCAATCGGTCACACCATTTCGTGGACCGGAGGATTTTCGTCGCTACACTATATATATAGAACAAAGGCTAAGGAGAACAAATTAAAAAGGTGCTCGATCGAATCTTGCTCCTTTTTATAGTAAAATCATAACTATAGAGGAAAGATGCAACATTAATCCAAGAAGTGAGAGATATATAGGTCAGAATATAGTAGAACGAATTAATTTGTTAAATATTAAAATGTGGAATACACTTCTTACATAAATCTCTTTTTTTCAGTCAAATTAATTTGTTAAATATTAAAATGTGGAATCCCTGCTTTCTATTTGAACACAAACGCTTCCGTCAGGCCTACTAAATACGTCGCAACTCGTGTGCACTCGCTCGCCAGGAAGCCTCACCTTCTTAATACGTCGCTAGGATGCCTTAACTTCTACCCAAAAAAAATATTAAAGTAGATTCGAAAATCATCGGTTGAATCAGTTTTCTGAAAAGAACTCTTATCGCACCAGAAATCCCTGCCTTCGTCAATTCGTCTAAATTCACTTAGTTATCGAAGAAGCTCTACACGTTGACTGGAGACATCAACACGCGGAAAACACATAACATTAACACTTCTGTCCAGCCTACTACATACGCCGTTGTTCATGGACACTCGCTCGAAGACTCGAAGTTCGTCGTCAACTTGTAGAAGCATCAATTTCATCAACCGAGAATGCAAATCAAATCAGAGGAAGTATAGGAGACGCACCCAGACAATTTCCCAATTTGCAAATGCAAAATTCTAAACATTTCTGTAATTCAGTCGATTTAATCAATCGGTCACACCATTTCGTGGATCGGCTGATTTTCGTCACTACACTATATATATAGAACAAAGGCTAAGAACAACAAATTAAGAAGGTGCACGATCGACTCTTGCTCCTTTTTATGGCAAAATCATAATTATAAAGGAAAGATGCAGCATTAATCCAAGAAGTAAGAGATATATAGGTCAGAATATTGTAGAACGAATTAATTTGTTAAATACTAGAATGTGGAATACGCTTCTTACATAAGAAGGTCAAGCACGAAGACCAGCTTTTTGAGATGCCTTTCTCTAGAAAACGAAAAGGTGAGAAAGTTGGCCTTCAGACAAAAGCCAGATTAATAAAGAAGCATAATATGTAAAATATTACTAAATTCATAGATAAAATTAAAGCTCTCCCAACTGAACTATCCCCTTTTGCTATTTAAAATAAAAAAATAAAGATTTCTTCAAAAACAATTAAATCGATTTAATAAAGTAGAGAAAAATATATACGATGAACGTGGATCCAACAAGTGACCTTCAGATCTTCAGTCTGACACTCTCCCAACTGAGCTATTGCCGCCTTCTATTTGATATAAAAAAAATTAAAAATTTTGGCTAATACAAAGTTATAATTAAAGATGATATATTCATAAAATATTTCCAAAGGAATTAAAACGGTTTAGCAACGTAGAGAAAAACAAATACAGTAAATGTGGATCAAACAAATGGTCATCAAATCTTCTGTTCAATGTAAAAAAGGAGAGTTTTAGTCGAATTCTTTGTTATAATTAAACATGACATTTTCTAAAAAAATTTCAAACGATTTTGAAACGGTTAAATAAAAATGGGGAACACATATGAGGTAAACATGGATTGAAGAATACGGATCACTTGGTGCTAGTTCCGCCACTTTTCATTTAGTCTAAAGAAAATTATTTAGCTCTCGCCACTTTTCATTTAGTCAAAAGAAAATTAAAAATTCATTGTTTTCTATCCTGTCTTTTTTTTTTTTTGTATTTACCTGAAAGAATCTTATTGCTAGAGAGATTAGTCCTTTTTATTCATTATCTGTTTATATATATAAGGGAAGAAGACAGACCCATTCTTCTGGTGCTGACTCTGCTCCGTTAGCATTCTTTGACTGAATCCACGACCAAAGCTTTACTCACAACTCTTCAGAGATGGACGATAAAACTATATAGTTTGGAAATAATCTTAGTCTTAACTACCTTCATGCCTAAGTCAAGGCGGGGCCCACCGATCTTAGGTAACAGCTCTCCTCTCCAATCGTGCGTCAAACTCTAAATGATTCAAGAGGAGTTCAGCCAACAAGAAGAAAGCCCATCACTTCAACTTCAATTCTAAGTGTACACCAGATCGCCTTAGACAATCTCACTCAAGGTTACAACAACTCGTCACTGCTGGAGCACAGCCGGATTAGACTCAACAGCTCTCATTAAGCTGAAATTATTTAATTCAGAGTCGAGCAAAGATTAAGGTACATACAGCCAAATCTCCAAAAAAATTAAATCATAATAATAAAAACAAAACTACCTTAAAATTGCACGAGGAGAAAAAAAAATAAAAATAATATATATACGTACAGGAATACAAAAATACATACACTGTCCTTAAAAGGCAAGAGAAGTACACAAAAAAATGAACGGCCCTAAAAGAGAAAGAGTGTCAAAATAAAATTTAAAAAAAAAAGCTTTTGCGTGTGTTCGGGACATAATCATTCCTCAAACGAGCAATTCCTGAAGGTGGCAAAGCGTAGGAACCAAAATTTGTATGGCCCATCGTTGACAAGCCCACTAGTCCATCAACCCGTCGTCTGCTGATTACAAGCATTCCAACGGCCTGTCCACCAATTCTTGGAGCCATCGTTCAGCAGCCCATTTTTGGGTTCAATTCATTGTCACATCGTCGTAGTCATCATCGGTAATGTGTCACCTCATCATCGTTGTCGTCAGCACCAAATCAGCAGACCACCTGTCTGCCACAAGGATCGATAAAGTCCTAGTCTAGCTCAACCACTGCAGCAAGAAAAGGAAGTCTTCTCCCTAATCCCCTTCCTGAGGATCGGTAGAGGAGAAATAGGAGGAAAAAGCAAAGTCGCCACACCTCCTGGGGTGCAGGATCTTGATCCTCATTCCAATGATCGACTCCAGCTCTGGCAACAAATAGCCACAGCACCTTCAAGCCAAAGAGGGAGGGGGAAGAAATTAAAGTAAAAAAAAAATTACCTTCTGTTCAAGCTACCTGACGATCCTTCTGATCGCATTGGACCCGTTGAGGAGCTCTGCTTGACTTCGATGACATAAAGAAGCCGAAACACACTGAACACAAATACTTCCGTCAAGCCTACTAAATACGTCGCAACTCGTGTTCAGTCTCTCGCTAGGAAGCCTTACCTTCTAAATACATCGCTAGGAAGCCTTACCTTCGAGCCAAAAAAATAAAAATAAAGTAGGTTCAAAAATCATCAGTTGAATCAGTTTTCTGAGAAGAACTCTAATTGCACCAGAGATTCCAGCGTTCGTCAGTTCGACAAAATTCACTCAGTAAATCGAAGAAGCTCTACACGTTCATAGGTGACATCAACATGCCAAAAACTCATAACATAAACACTTATGTCCAGCCGACTACATCCGACGTTGTTCATGCTCACTCGCTAGAAAACTTGAAGTTCGTCGTCAACTTGTAGAAGCATTAATTTCATCAACCAACAATGGAAATCGAATCAGAGGAAGTATAGGAGACGAGCCCATACAATTTCCCAATTCGTAAATGCGAAATTCTAAACCTCTCTGTAATTCAGTCGATTTAATCAATCGGTCACACCATTTCGTGGACTGGAGGAGTTTCGTCGCTACACTAGATATATAGAACAAAGGCTAAGGAGAACAAATTAAAAAGGTGCTCGATCGAATCTTGCTCCCTTTTTATTGCAAACTCATAACTATCGAGGAAAGATGCAGCATTAATCCAAGAAGTGAGAGATAAATAGGTCAGAATATAGTAGAACGAATTAATTTGTTAAATATTAAAATGTGGAATACGCTTCTTACATTAGAAGGTCAAGCACAAAGTCCAGCTTTTGAGATGCTTTTCTCTGGAAAATGTAACGGTGAGTAAGTCGGCCTTTTGACAAAAGATAGATTAATAAAGAAACATAATATGTAAATTATCACAAAATTCTTAGATAAAATTAAAGCTCTCCCAACTGAACTATCCCCTCTTGCTATTTAAAATAAAAAAATAAAGATTTTGTCCAATACAATTAAAGCGATTTAATAAAGTAGAGAAAAATATATACGATGAACGTGGATCAAACACGTGACCTTCAGATCTTCAGTCTAACGCTCTCCCAACTGAACTATCCCCGCCATCTATTTGATATCAAAAAAATTAAAATTTTAGTCAAATACACAGTTATAATTAAAGATGATTTATTCATAAAATATTTCCAAAGGAATTAAAACGGTTTAGCGACATAGAGAAAAAAAAATGCAGTCAATGTGGATCAAACAAATGGTCATCAAATCTTCTGTTCAATGTAAAAAAGTAGAGTTTTAGTCCAATTCTTTGTTATAATTAAACATGACATTTACTTAAAAAATTTCTAACGATTTTGAAATGGTTAAACAAAAATGGGCAACACATATAAGGTAAACATGGATTGAAGAATACGGATCACTTGGTGCTAGTTCAACATTCTATAGGTGAACGCACCAATGAGAGAGCTGAATGGGAGGATGGGCAACTATTTTGCGCTTGCCACTATTCATTTAGTCTAAAGAAAATTAAAAACTCATTGTTTTCCTCCTTGTCTTTTTTTTTTTTTTTTTTTTTGTATTTACCTGAAAGAATCTTATTCTTAGAGAGATTCCTTCCCTTTTATTCATTATATGTTTGTATATAGAAGGTAAGAAGGTAGGCCCATTCTTCTTGGTGCTGACTCTGCTCCGTTAGCATTCTCTGACAGAATCCTCGGGCAAAGCTTTACTCACTACTCTTCAGAGATGGACCATAAAACTATATAGTTTGGAAACAGTTTAAGTCTTAACTACCTTCATGCCTAAGTCAAGGTGGGGCCCACCGGTCTTAGGTAACAGCTCTCCTCTCCAGTCGTGCGTCAAACTGTAAATGATTCAAGAGGAGTTCAGCCAACTAGAAGAAAGCCCGTCACTTCAATTTCTATCCTAAGGGTACGCCAGATCGCCATAGACAATCTCACTCAAGGTTACAACAAGTCATCACCGCTGGAACACAGCCGGATAAGCCACAGTAGCTCTCTTTAAGACGATTTTATTCGATTCGGAGTCGAGCAAAGATTAAGGTACATACAGCCAAATCTCCGAAAAAAATAAATAATAACAATAATAAAAAAAAAACTGCCCAAAAATTGCCAGATGGCAAAAAAAAAAAGAAAAATAATAAATATATGTACACGTGTAAAAAAATACATACACTGTCCTAAAAAGGCAAGATAACAGAAAATAAGTAAACAAAAAAAATGAACGGCCCTAAAAGGGAAAGAGGGTCCAAATAAAATTAAAAAAAAAGCGTGTGTGTGTGTTCGGAATATACGCATTCCTCGAACGAGCAATTCCTGAAGGTTGCAAAGTGTGGGCACCAAAATTTGTATGGCCCATCATTGGCAAGCCCACCAGTCCATCAACCCGTCGTCTACTAATTACATGCATTCCAATGGCCTGTCCACCAATTCTTGGAGCCATCATTCAGCAGCCCATTTATGGGTTCAATTCAACGTCACGTCGTCGTAGTCGTCATAGATAATGTGTCGCCTAGTTGTCGTTGTCGTCAGCACCAAATCAGCAGACCACCCGTCTGCCACAAGGATCAATAAAGTCCTATTATGGTTCAACCACTGGAGCTAGAAATTAATAAAGAAGCATAATATGTAAATTATCACTAAATTCATAGATAAAATTAAAGCTCTCCCAAATGAACTATCCCCTCTTGCTATTTAAAATAAAATAAAAAAGATTTCGTCCAATATCATTAAAGCGATTTAATAAAGTAGAGAAAAATATATGCGATGAACGTGGATCAAACACATGACCTTCAGATCTTCAGTCTAACGCACTCCCAACTGGGCTATCGCCGCCTTCTATTTGATATAAAAAAAATTAAAATTTGAGTCAAATACAAAGTTATAATTAAAGATGATTTATTCATAAAATATTTCCTAAAGATTTAAAACGATTTAGCAAAGGAGAGAAAAACAAATGCAGTCAGTGTGGATCAAACAAATGGTCATCAAATCTTCTTTTCATTGTAAAAAAGTAGAGTTTTAGTCCAATTCTTTGTTATAATTAAACATGACGTTTCCGTAAAAAATTTCAAACGATTTTGAAACGGTTAAACAAAAATGGGCAACACATATAAGGTAAACATGGATTGAAGAAAACGGATCGCTTGGTGCTAGTTCCACATTCTATAGGTGAACGCACCAATGAGAGAGCTGAATGGAAGGGAGGCCAACTATTTGGCTCACGCCACTTTTCAATTAGTCTAAACAAAATTAAAAATTCATAGTTTTGCTTCCTTTTTTTTTTTTTTTTTTGTATTTACGCGAAAGAATCTTATTGCAAGAGATATTCCTTCCCTTTTATTCATTATATGTGTATATATAGAAGGTAAGAAGGCAGGCCCATTCTTCTTGGTGCTCACTCTGCACCGTTAGAATTCTTTGACATAATCCACGGGCAAAGCTTTACTCACTACTCTTCAGAGATGGACCATAAAACTATATAGTTTGGAAATAATCTTAGACTTAACTACCTTCATGCCTATGTCAAGGCGGGGCCCACCGGTCTTAGGTAACAGCTCTCCTCTCCAGTCGTGCGTCAAACTCTATATAATTCAAGAGGAGTTCAGCCAACTAGTAGAAAGCCTGTCACTTCAACTTCAATCCTAAGCGTACGCCAGATCGCCTTTGACAATCTCACTCAAGGTTACAAGAGGTCATCACCGCTGGAACACAGCCGGATGAACAACAACAGCTCTCATTAAGCCAAAATTATTCGAATCGGAGTCGAGCAAAGATTAAGGTACATACAGCCAAATCTCCGAAAGAAATAAATAATAATAGTAATAATAAAAAAAAAACTGCCCTAAAATTGAGTGAGGGAAAAAACAAAAGGAAAAATAATATTTATACGTATAGGTGTACAAAAATACATACACTGTCCTAAAAAGGCAAGAGAATAGAAAATAAGTACACTAAAAAAATGAACGGCCCTAAAAGAGAAAGGGGGGCCAACTAAAATTAAAAAAAAAAACGTGTGTGTGTTCGGAACATACTCATTCCTCGAACGAGCAATTCCTGAAGGTTGCAAAGTGTGGGCACCAAAATTTGTATGGCCCATCATTGGCAAGCCCACCAGTCCATCAACCCGTCGTCTGCTGATTACAAGCATTCCAATGGCCTGTCCACCAATTCCTGGAGCCATCATTCTGCAGCCCATTTTTGGGTTCAATTCGTCGTCACGTCATCGTAGTCGTCATCTGTAATGTGTCGCCTTGTCGTCGTTGTCGTCAGCACGAAATCAGCAGACCACCTGTCTGCCACAAGGATCGATAAAGTCCATGTCTGGCTCAAACACGAGCTAGAAAAGGAAGTCTTCTCCCTAATCCCCCTCCTGAGGATCGGCAGAGGTGAAACAAGAGGAAAACGCAGAGTCGCCACTCCTCCTGGGGAGCAGGATCTCGATCCACATTCCAATGATCGAGTCTAGCTCTGGCTACAAATAGCATGAGCACCTTCAAGTCAATGGGGGAGGGGGAAGAAATTAAAGTAAAAAAAAATTTACCTACTGCTCAAGCTACCTGAAGATCCTTCTAGTTGCATACGACCTGTTGTAGAGCTCTGCTTGACTTCGATGATGTCATGAAGCTGAAACACACGGAAGACAAATACTTTCGTCAGGCCTACTAAATACGTCGCAACTCATGTGCACTCTCTCTCTAGGAAGCCTTACCTTCTAAATACGTCACTAGGTAGCCTTACTTTCAACCCAAAAAAAAAATTATAGGTTAAAAAATTATCGGTTGAATCAGTTTTCTGAGAAGAACTCTTATCACACCAGAAATCCCAGCCTTCGTCAGTTCGTCAAAATTCACTCAGTATATCGAAGAAGCTCTACATGTTGACTAGTAACATCAACACGCCGAAAACACATAGCATTAACACTTACGTCCAGCCGACTACATACGTCGTTGTTTGTGCACACTCGTTCGAAGACTCGAAGTTCGTCGTCAACTTGTAGAAGCATTAATTTCATCAACCGACAATGGAAATCAAATCAGAGGAAGTATAGGAGACGCACCCATACAATTTCCCATATCGCAAATGCAAAACTCTAAACATCTCTGTAATTCAATTGATTTAATCAATCGGTCACACCATTTCTTGGACCGGAGGATTTTCGTCGGTACACAATATATATAGGAAAAAGGCAAAGGAGAACAAATTAAGAAGGTGCTCGATCGAATCTTGCTCCTTTTTATAGAAAAATCATAACTATAAAGGAAAGATGAAGCCTTAATCCAAGAAGTGAGAGATATATAGGTCAGAATATTGTAGAACAAATTAATTTGTTAAATATTAGAAGGTGGAATACGCTTCTTACATAAGAAGGTCAAGCACAAAGACCAGCTTTTTCAGATGCCTTTCTCAAGAAACTGTAAGGGTGTGAAAGTCGGCCTATAGACAAAAGCCAGATTAATAAAGAAGCATAATATGTAAATGATCAATAAATTCAATGATAAAATTAAAGCTCTCCCAACTGAACTATCCCCTTTTGCTTTTTGGAATAAAAAAATAAAGATGTCATCCAATACAATTAAAACGATTTAACAAAATAGAGAAAAATATATACGAAGAACGTGGATCAAACCCGCGACCTTCAGATCTTCAGTCTGACGCTCTCCCAACTGAGCTAGCCCCACCTTCTATGTGATATAAAAAAAATTAAAATTTTAGTCAAATACAAAGTTATAATTAAAGATGATTTATTCATAAAATTTTTCCAAAGGAATTAAAACGGTTCAGCAAAGTAGAGAAAAAGAAATGCAGTCAATGTGGATCAAACAAACGCTCATCAAATCTTCTGTTCAATATAAAAAAGTAGAGTTTTAGTCCAATTGTATGTTATAATTAAACATGACGTTTTTTGAAAAAATTTCAAACGATTTGGAAACGGTTAAACAAAAATGGGCAACACATATAAGGTAAACATGGATTGAAGAATACGGATCACTTGGTGCTAGTTCCACATTCTATTGGTGACCGCACCAATGAGAGAACTGAATGGGAGGATGGGCAACTATTTGGCTCTCGCCACTTTTCATTTAGTCTAAAGAAAATTAAAAATTCATTATTTTCCTTCCTGTCTTTTTTTTTTTTTTATTTACCCGAAAGTATCTTATTGCGAGAGAGATTTCGTCCCTTTTATTCATTATCTGTTTATATATAGAAGGCAAGAAGGCAGACCCATTCTTCTTGGTGCTGACTCTGCTCGGTTAGCATTCTTTGACAGAAAACACGGGCAAAGCTTTACTCACTACTCTTCAGAGATTGACGATAAAACTATATAGTTTGGAAATAATCTTAGTCTTAACTACCTTCATGCCTAAGTCAAGGCGGGGCCCACCGGTCTTAGGTAACAGCTCTCCTCTCCAGTCGTGCGTCAAACTCAAAATGATTCAAGAGGAGTTCAGCCAACTAGAAGAAAGCCCGTCACTTCAACTTCAATTCTAAGCGTACACAAGATCGCCTTAGACAATCTCAATCAAGGTTACAACCAGTCATCACCGCTTGAACTCAGCCGGATTAGCCACAACAGCTCTCAGTAAGCCGAAATTATTTGATTCGGAGTCGAGCAAAGATTAAGGTACATACAACCAAATCTCCAAAAAAATTAAATAATAATAATAATAAAAAATTACCATAAAATTGCACGAAGAGAAAAAAAAATATATAATATATTTACGTACAGGTATACAAAAATATATACACTGTCCTAAAAAGGCAAGAGAACAGAAAAGAAGTACACAAAAAAATGAAAGGCCCAAAAAGAGAAAGTGTGTCGAAATAAAATTTTAAAAAAAAGCTTGTGAGTGTGTTCGGGACATACGCAATCCTCAAACGATCAATTCCGTAAGGTGGCAAAGTGTGGGCACCAAAATTTGTATGGCCCATCATTGGCAAGCCCACCAGTCCATCAAACCATTGTCTGCTGATTACAAGCATTCCAATGGCCTGTTCACCAATTCTTGGAGCCATCATTCAGCAGCCCATTTTCGGGTTCAATTCATCGTCACGTTGTCGTAGTCGTCATCGGTAATGTGTCGCCTCGTCGTCGTTGTCGTCAGCACCAAATCTGTAAACCACCTGTCTGCCACAAGGATCGAAAAATTCCTACTCTGGCTCAACCAGTGGAGCAAGAAAAGGAAGTCTTCTCCCTAATCCCCTTCCTGAGGATCGGTAGAGGACAAACAGGAGGAAAAACCAAAGTCGCCACTCCTCCTGGGGAGCAGGATCTTGATCCTCATTCCAATGATCGACTCCAGCTCCGGTTACAAAAAACCACAGCACCTTCATGCCAAAGGGGGAAGGGGAGGAAATTAAAGTAAAAAAAAAATTACCTTCTGTTCAACCTACTTGAAGATCCTTCTTATCGCATTCGACCCGTTAACGACCTCTGCATGACTTCAATGACTTAAAGAAGCCAAAACACACGAAACACAAATACTTTCGTCAGGCCTACTAAATACGTCGCAACTCGTGTGCAGTCTCTCTCTAGGAAGCCTTACCTTCTAAATACGTCTCTAGGAAGCCTTACCTTCTACCCAAAAAAAAATTTAAAGTAGGTTAAAAAATCTTCAATTGAATCAGTTTTCTGAGAAGAACTCTAATCGCACAAGAAATCCTAGCGTTCGTCAGTTCGACAAATTCACTCAGTAAATCGAAGAATCTCTAGACGTTCACAGGCGATATCAACAAGCAGAAAACATAGAACATAAACACTTATGTCCAGCCGACTACATCCAACATTGTTTGTGCTCACTCGTTTCAAAACTTGAAGTTCGTCGTCAACTTGTAGAGGCATTAATTTCATCAACCAACAATGGAAATAGAATCAGAGGAAGTATAGGAGACGCGCCCATACAATTTACCAATTCGTAAATGCAAAATTCTAAACTTCTCTATAATTCAGTCGATTTAATGAATCGGTCACACCATTTCGTGGACCGGAGGATTTTCGTCGCTACACTATATATATAGAACAAGGGCTAAGGAGAACAAATTAAAAAGGTGCTCGATCGAATATTGCTCCTTTTTATAGCAAAATCGTAACTATAGAGGAAAGATGCAGCATTAATCCAAGAAGTGATAGATATATAGGTCAGAATATAGTAGAACGAATTAATTTGTTAAATATTAAAATGTGGAATACACTTCTTACATAAATCTCTTTTATTCAGTCGAATTAATTTGTTAAATATTGAACTATGGAATCCCCGCCTTCTTTTTGAACACAAACGCTTCCGTCAGGCCTACTAAATACGTCGCAACTCGTGTGCACTATCTCGCCAGGAAGCCTTACCTTCTAAATACGTCGCTAGGAAGCCTAATTTTCTACCCAAAAAAAAAATTAAAGTAGGTTCAAAAATCATCGGTTGAATCAGTTTTCTGAGAAGAACTCTTGCCGCACCAGAAATCCCAGCCTTCGTCAGTTCATCTAAATTCACTCAGTATATCGAAGAAGCTCTACACGTTGACCGGTGACATCAACACGCCAAAAACTGACAATATTAACACTTACGTCCAACCGACTACATTGTCGTTGTTCCTGCACATTCGCTCGAAGACTCGAAGTTCGTCGTCAACTTGTAGAAGCATAAATTTCATCAACCGACAATGGAAATCAAATCAGAGGAAGTATAGGAGACGCACCCATACAATTTCCCAATTCGCAAATGCAAAATTCTAAACATCTCTGTAATTCAGTCGATTTAATCAATTGGTCACACTATTTCGTGGACCGGCGGATTTTCGTCACTACACTATATATATAGAACAAAGGGTTCAGACAACAAATTAAGAAGGTTGAAGATCGACTCTTGTTCCTTTTTATAGCAAAATCATAACTATAAAGGAAAGATGCAGCATTAAACCAAGAAGTGAGAGATATATAGGTCAGAATATTGTAGAACGAATTAATTTGTTAAATATTAGAATGTGGAATACGCTTCTTACATAAGAAGGTCAAGCACAAAGACCAGCTTTTTGAGATGCCTTTCTCTACAAAATGTAAGGGTGAGAAAGTCGGCCTTTAGACAAAAGCCAGATTAATAAAGAAGCATAATATGTAAATTATCAATAAATTCATAGATAAAATTAAAGCTCTCCCAAATGAACTATCCCCTCTTGCTATTTAAAATAAAAAATAAAGTTTTTGTTCAATACAATTAAAGCAATTTAACAAAGTAAAGAAAAATATATGCGATGAACGTGGATGAAACATGTGACCTTCAGATCTTCAATCTGACACTCTCCCAACTGAGCAATCCCTGCCTTCTATTAGATATGAAAAAAATTAAAATTTTAGTCAAATACATAGTTATATTTAAAGATGATTTATTCATAAAAGTTTTCTAAAGGAATTAAAACGGTTTAGCAAAGTAGACAAAAACAAATGCAGTCAATGTGGATCAAACAAATGGTCATCAAATCTTATGTTCAAAGTAAAAAAGTAGAGTTTTAGTACAATTCTTTGTTATAATTAAGCATGACTTTTTCTTAAAAAATTTCAAACAATTTTGAAACGGTTAAACAAAAATGGGCAACACATATAAGGTAAACATGGGTTGAAGGATACGGATCACTTGGTGCTAGTTCCACATTCTATTGGTGAACGCACCAATGGGAGAGCAGAATGGGAGCGAGGGCAACTATTTGGCTCTCGCCACTTTTCATTTAGTCTAAAGAAAATTAAAAATTCATTGTTTTCCTTCCAGTCTTTTTTTTTTTTTTTTTTTTCTTTTGTATTTACGCGAATGAATCTTATTGCTAGAGAGATTCCTTCCCTTTTATTCATTAAATGTTTACATATAGAAGGTAAGAAGGCAGGCCCATTCTTCTTGGTGCTTACTCTACTCCGATAGAATTCTTTGACAGAATCCACGGGCAAAGCTTTACTCAGTACTCTTCAGATATGGGCCATAAAACTATATAGTTTTGAAATAATCTTAGTCTTAACTACCTTCATGCCAAAGTCAAGGCGAGGCCCACCGGTCTTAGGTAACTGCTCTCCTCTCTAGTCGTGCGTCAAACCCTATATGATTCAGGAGGAGTTCAGCCAACTAGAAGAAAGCCCGTCACTTCAACTTCAATCCTAAGCATACGCCAGATCGCCACTGACAATCTCACTCAAGGTTATAACAAGTCATCACCGCTGGAACACAGCCGGATTAACGACAACAGCTCTCATTAAGCCAAAATTATTCGATTCAGAGTCGAGCAAATTATATGGTACAAACAGCCAAATCTCCAAAAAAAAAAAATAATAATAATAATAATAATAAAACTGCCATAAAATTGCGTGAGGGCAAAAAAAAAAGAAAAACAATATATATACATACAGGTGTGCAAAAATACATACACTGTCCTAAAAAGGCAAGAGAACAGAAAATAAGTACACAAATAAAAATGAACGGCCCTAAAAGAGAAAGGGGGTCCAACTAAAATTAAAAAAAAAAATGCATGTGTCTGTTCGGAACATACTCATTCCTCGAACGAGCAATTCCAGAAGGTTTAAAAGTGTGGGCACCAAAATTTGTATGGCCCATCATTGGCAAGCCCACTAGTCCATCAACCCGTCGTCTGCTGATTACAAGCATTCCAACGGCCTGTCCACCCATTCCTGGAGCCATCGTTCAGCAGCCCATTTTTTGGTTCAATTCGTCGTCACGTTGTCGTAGTCGTCATCGGTGATGTGTCGCCTTGTCACCGTTGTCGTCAGCACCAAATCAGCAGACCACCTGTCAGCCACAAGGATCGATAAAGTCCTAGTCTTGCTCAACCACAGGAGCTAGAAATGGAAGTCTTATCCCTAATCCCCATCATGACGATTGGTAGAGGAGAAACAGGAGGAAAACGCAAAGTCACCACTCCTCCTGGGGAGCAGTATCTCGATCCTCATTCCAATGATCGACTCCACCTCTAGCTACAAATAGCCAGAGCACGTTCAAGCCAAAGGGCGAGGGGGTAGAAATTAAAGTAAAAAAAAATTTACCTTCTGTTCAAGCTACCAGAAGATCCTTTTGGTTGCATTCGACCTATTGAAGAACTCTGCATGACTTCGATGACGTCACGAAGCCGAAACACACGGAACACAAATACTTCCGTAAGGCTTACTAAATACGTCGCAACTCATGTGTACTCTCTCGCTAGGAAGCCTTACCTTCTAAATACGTCGCTATGAAGCCTAACCTTCAGCCCAAAAAAAAAATTAAAGTAGGTTCGAAAATCATCGGTTGAATAAATTTTTCGAGAAGAACTCTTATCGCACCAGAAATCCCAGCCTTCGTCTGTTCGTCAAAATTCATTCAGTATATCGAAGAAGCTCTACACGTTGACCAGTGACATCGACACGCAGAAAACACATAACATAAACACTTACATCCAGCCGATTACATACGTCGTTGTTCGTGTACTCTCGCTCAAAGACTCGAAGTTCGTCGTCAACTTGTAGATGCATTAATTTCATCAACCAACAATGGAAATCAAATCAGAGGAAGTATAGGAGACCCACCCATACAATTTCCTAATTCACATATGCAAAATTCTAAACCTCTCTGTAATTCAATCGATTTAATCAATCGGTCACACCATTTCGTGGACCGGAGGATTTTCGTCGCTACACTATATATATATATAACAAAGGCTAAGGAGAACAAATTAAGAAGGTGCTCGATCGAATCTTGCTCCTTTTTATAGCAAAATCATAACTATAGAGGAAAGATGCAGCATTAATCCAAGAAATGAGAGATATATAGGTCAGAATATGGTAGAACGAATTAATTTGTTAAATATTAGAATGTGGAATACGCTTCTTACGTAAGCAGGTCAAGCGCTAAGACCAGCTTTTTGAGATGCCTTTCTCTTGAAAATGTAAGGGTGACTAAGTTGGCCTTTAGACAAAAGCCAGATTAATAAAGAAGCATAATACGTAAATTATCACTTCATTCATAGATTAAATTAAAGCTCTCCCAACTGAACTATCCCCTCTTGCTATTTAAAATAAAAAAATAAAGATTTCATCCAATACAATTAAAGCGATTTAGCAGAGTACAGAAAAATTTATGCAATGAACGTGGATCCAACACGTGACCTTCAGATCTTTAGTCTGACGCTCTCCCAACTGAGCTATCCCTGCCTTCTATTTATTCATAAAATTTTTCCAAAGGAATTAAAACGGTTTAGCAAAGTAGAGAAAAACTAATGCAGTCAATGTGGATCAAACAAATGGTCATCAAATCTTCTGTTCAATGTAAAAAAGTAGAGTTTTAGTCCAATTCTATTGTATAATTAAACATGACTTTTTCTTAAAAAATTTCAAACGATTTTGAAACGGTTAAACAAAAATGGGCAACACATAAAAGGTAAACATGGATTGAAGAATACAGATCACTTGGTGATAGTTCCACATTCTATTGGTGAACGCACCAATGAGAGAGCTGAATGGGAGGGACTGCAACTATTTGGCTCTCGCCACTTTTCATTTAGTCTAAAGAAAATTAAAAATTCATTGTTTTCCTTCCTGTCTTTTTTTTTTTTTTTTTTTTTTACCCGAAAGAATCATACTGCTAGAGAGATTACTTCCCTTTTATTCATTATATGTGTATATATAGAAGGTAAGAAGGCAGGCCCATTCTTCTTGGTGCTCTCTCTGCAGACCGTTAGAATTCTTTTGACAGAATCCACGGGCAAAGCTTTACTCACTACTCTTCAAAGATGGACCATAAAACTATATAGTTTGGAAATAATCTAGGACTTAACTACCTTCATGCCTATGTCAAGGCGGGGCCCACCGGTCTTAGGTAACATTTCTCCTCGCCAGTCGTGCGTCAAACTCTTTATGATTCAAGAGGAGTTCAGCGAACTAGAAGAAAGCCCGTCACTTCAACCTCAATCCTAAGCGTACACCAGATCACCATAGACAATCTCACTCAAGGTTATAACAAGTCTTCACCGCTGGAATAGAGCCAGATTAGCCAAAACAGCTCTCATTAAGCCGAAATTATTCGATTCGGAGTCGAGGAAAGATTAAGGTACGTTCAGCCAAATTTCTGAAAAAAATAAAGAATAATAATAATAATAAAAAACTACCCAAAAATTACTAGAGGTAAAAAAAAAAAAAGAAAAACAATATATATACGTACAGGTGAACAAAAATATAGTCATTGTCCTAAAAAGGCAAGAGAACACAAAATAAGTACACACAAAAATTGAATGGCCCTAAAAGAGAAAGAGGGTCCAAATAAAATTAAAAAAAATATGTGTGTGTGTTTGGAACATACTCATTCCTCGAACGAGCAATTCCTGAAGGTCGCAAAGTGTGGGGACCAAAATTTGTATAGCCCATCATTGGCAAGCCCACCAGTCCATTAACCCGTCGTCACCAAATTCTTGGAGCCATCGTTCAGCATCCCATTTTTGGGTTCAATTCATCGTCATGTCGTCGTAGTCGGCATCGGTAATGTGTCGCCTTGTCGTCGTTGTCGTCAGCACCAAATCAGAAGACCACCTGTCTGCCACAAGGATCGATAAAGCCTTAGTCTGGCTCAACCACTGGAGCTAAAAAAGGAAGTCTTCTCCCTAATCCCCTTCCTGAGGATCGATAGAGGAGAAACAGGAGGAAAACGCAAAGTTGGCACCCCGCCTGGGGAGCAGGATCTCGATCCTCATTCCAATGATCAAATCCAGCTCTGGCTACATATAGCCAGAGCACGTTCAAGCCAAAGGGGGAAGGGGAATAAATTAGAGTAAACAAAAAGTTACCTTCTGTTCAAGCTACCTGAAGATCCTTCTGGTCATTCGACCTGTTGAGGAGCTCTGCATGACTTCGATGATGTAAAGAAGCTGAAACACACAGAACACAAATGCTTCTGTCAGGCCTACTAAATACGTCGCAACTCGTGTGCACCTCTCTCGCTAGGAAGCCTTACCTTCTAAACACGTCGCTAGGAAGCCTTACATTCTACCCAAAAAAAAAAATTACAGGTTCAAAAAAATATTAAATTAGGTTCAAAAATCATCAGTTGAATTAGATTTCTGTGAAGAACACTTATCGCACCAAAAATCACAGCCTTCGTCAGTTCGTCAAAATTCACTCAGTATATCGAAGAAGATCTACACGTTCACAGGTGACATCAACACACCAAAAACACATAACATAAACACTTACGTCCAGCCGACTACATCCGTCGTTGTTCGTGCACTCTCGCTCGAAGACTCGAAGTTCATCGTCAACTTGTTGAAGCATTAATTTCATCAACCAACAATGGAAATCAAATCAGAGGAAGAATAGGAGAAGCACCCATACAATTTCCCAATTCGCAAATGCAAAATTCTAAACTTCTCTGTAATTCAGTCGATTTAATCAATCGATCACACCATTTCGTGGACCGGAGGATTTTTGTCACTACACTATATATATAGAACAAAGGCTAAGGAGAACAAATTAAGAAGGTGCTCGATCGAATCTTGCTCCATTTTATAGCAAAATCATAACTATAACGGAAAGATGCAGCATTAATCCAAGAAGTGAGAGATATATAGGTCAGAATATTGTAGAACGAATTAATTTGTTGAATATTAGAAAATGGAATACGCTTCTTACGTAAGAAGGTCAAGCACAATGACCAGATTTTTCAGATGCCTTTCCCTAGAAAATGTAAGGGTGAGTAAGTCGGCCTTTTGAAAAAAGCTAGATTAATAAAGAAGCATAATATGTAAATTATCACTAAATTCATAGATAAAATTAAAGCTCCCCCAACTGAACGATCCCCTCTCGCTATTAAAAATAAAAAAAATAAAGATTTCGTCCATTACAATTAAAGCGATTTAACAAAGTAGAGAAAAATATAAGCGATTTAACAAAGTACAGAAAAATATAAGCGATGAACGTGGATCCAACATGTGACCTTCAGATCTTCAGTCTGACGCTCTCCCAACTGAGCTATCCCCGCCTTCTTTTTTATATTGAAAAATTTAAGCTTTTAGTCAAATAAAAAGTTATAATTAAAGGAGATTTATTCATAAAATTTTTTCGAAGGAATTAAAACGGTTTACCAAAGTAGAGAAAAACTAATGCAGTCAATGTGGATCAAAGAAATGGTCATCAAATTTTCTGTTCAACGTAAAAAAGTAAAGTTTTAGTCCAATTCTTTGTTATAATTTAACATGACTTTTTCTGAAAAAATTTCAAATGATTTTGAAAACAATTAAACAAAAACGGGCAACACATATAAGGTAAACATGGATTGAAGAATACGGATCACTTGGTGCTAGTTCCACATACGCACCAAAGAGAGAGCTGAATTGGAGGGAGGGAACCTAGATGCTTCTTGCCACTTTTTATTTAGTCTAAAGAAAATTAAAAATTCATTGTTTTCCTTCCTTTTTTTTTTTTTTTTTTTTCTATTTAACCGAAAGAATCTTATTGCTAGAGAGATTCCTTCCCTTTTATTCACTATATGTTTATTTATAGAAGGTAAGAAGGGTGGCCTATTCTTCTTGGAGCTGACTCTGCTCCGTTAGCATTCTTTGACAGAATCCACGGGCAAGGCCTTACTCACTACTCTTCAGAGATGGACCACAAAACTATATAGTTTGGAAATAATCTTAGTCTTAACTACCTTCATGCCTAAGTCAAGGCGGGGCCCACCGGTCTTAGGTAACAGCTCTCTCCTCTCCGGTCGTCGTCAAACTCTAAATGATTCAAGAGGACTTCAGCCAACATGAAGAAATCCCGTCACTTCAACTTCAATCCTAAGCATCTAAGCGTACGCCAGATCGCCATAGGCAATCTCACTCAAGGTTACAACAAGTCATCACCGCTGGAACACAGCCGGATTAGCCACAACAGCTCTCATTAAGCCGAAATTATTTGACTCAGAGTCAAGCAAAGATTAAGGTACATACAGCCAAATCTCAAAAAAAATAAATAATAATAATAATAATAAAACTGCCCTAAGAAATACTGGTGTACAAAAAAAATAGATATACTATCCTAAAAAGGCAAGAGAACCGAATATAAGTACAAAAAAAAATGAACGGCCCTAAAAGAGAAAGACTGTCCACATAAAACTAAAAAACAAAGTGTGCATGTGTGTTCGAAACATACTCATTCCTCGAATGAGCAATTCCTGAAGGTTGCAAAGTGTGGGCACCAAAATTTGTAAGGCCCATCATTGGCAAGCCCACCAGTCCATCAACCCGTCGTCTACTGATTACAAGCATTCCAACGGCCTGTCCACCAATTCGATAAAGCCTTAGTCTGGCTCAACCACTGGAGCTAAAAAAGGAAGTCTTCTCCCTAATCCCCTTCCTGAGTATCGGTAGAGGAGAAACAGGAGGAAAACGCAAAGTTGGCACCCCGCCAGGGGAGCAGGATCTCAATCCTCATTCCAATGATCAAATCCAGCTCTGGCTACATATAGCCAGAGCACGTTCAAGCCAAAGGGGGAAGGGGAATAAATTAGAGTAAACAAAAAGTTACCTTCTGTTCAAGCTACCTGAAGATCCTTCTGGTCATTCGACCTGTTGAGGAGCTCTGCATGACTTCGTTGATGTAAAGAAGCTGAAACACACAGAACACAAATGCTTCTGTCAGGCCTACTAAATACGTCGCAACTCGTGTGCACCTCTCTCGCTAGGAAGCCTTACCTTCTAAACACGTCGCTAGGAAGCCTTACATTCTACCCAAAAAAAAAAATTATAGGTTCCAAAAAATATTAAATTAGGTTCAAAAATCATCAGTTGAATTAGATTTCTGTGAAGAACACTTATCGCACCAAAAATCACAGCCTTCGTCAGTTCGTCAAAATTCACTCAGTATATCGAAGAAGCTCTACACGTTCACAGGTGACATCAACACGCCAAAAACACATAACATAAACACTTACGTCCAGCCGACTACATCCGTCGTTGTTCGTGCACTCTCGCTCGAAGACTCGAAGTTCATCGTCAATTTGTTGAAGCATTAATTTCATCAACCAACAATGGAAATCAAATCAGAGGAAGAATAGGAGAAGCACCCATACAATTTCCCAATTCGCAAATGCAAAATTCTAAACTTCTCTGTAATTCAGTCGATTTAATCAATCGGTCACACCATTTCGTGGACCGGAGGATTTTTGTCACTACACTATATATATAGAACAAAGGCTAAGGAGAACAAATTAAGAAGGTGCTCGATCGAATCTTGCTCCTTTTTATAGCAAAATCATAACTATAACGGAAAGATGCAGCATTAATCCAAGAAGTGAGAGATATATAGGTCAGAATATTGTAGAACGAATTAATTTGTTGAATATTAGAAAATGGAATACGCTTCTTACGTAAGAAGGTCAAGCACAATGACCAGATTTTTGAGATGCCTTTCCCTAGAAAATGTAAGGGTGAGTAAGTCGGCCCTTTTTGAAAAAAAGCTAGATTAATAAAGAAGCATAATATGTAAATTATCACTAAATTCATAGATAAAATTAAAGCTCCCCCAACTGAACGATCCCCTCTCGCTATTTAAAATAAAAAAAATAAAGATTTTGTCCATTACAATTAAAGCGATTTAACAAAGTAGAGAAAAATATAAGCGATTTAACAAAGTAGAGAAAAATATAAGCGATGAACGTGGATCCAACATGTGACCTTCAGATCTTCAGTCTGACGCTCTCCCAACTGAGCTATCCCCGCCTTCTTTTTTATATTGAAAAATTTAAACTTTTAGTCAAATAAAAAGTTATAATTAAAGGTGATTTATTCATAAAATTTTTTCGAAGGAATTAAAACGGTTTACCAAAGTAGAGAAAAACTAATGCAGTCAATGTGGATCAAAGAAATGGTCATCAAATTTTCTGTTCAACGTAAAAAAGTAAAGTTTTAGTCCAATTCTTTGTTATAATTTAACATGACTTTTTCTGAAAAAATTTCGAATGATTTTGAAAACAATTAAACAAAAACGGGCAACACATATAAGGTAAACATGGATTGAAGAATACGGATCACTTGGTGCTAGTTCCACATTCTATTGGTGAACGCACCAAAGAGAGAGCTGAATTGGAGGGAGGGAACCTAGATGCTTCTTGCGACTTTTTATTTAGTCTAAAGAAAATTAAAAATTCATTGTTTTCCTTCCCTTTTTTTTTTTTTTTCTATTTAACCGAAAAGAATCTTATTGCTAGAGAGATTCCTTCCCTTTTATTCACTATATGTTTATTTATAGAAGGTAAGAAGGGTGGCCTATTCTTCTTGGAGCTGACTCTGCTCCGTTAGCATTCTTTGACAGAATCCACGGGCAAGGTCTTACTCACTACTCTTCAGAGATGGGCCACAAAACTATATAGTTTGGAAATAATCTTAGTCTTAACTACCTTCATGCCTAAGTCAAGGCGGGGCCCACCGGTCTTAGGTAACAGCTCTCCTCTCCAGTCGTGCGTCAAACTCTAAATGATTCAAGAGGACTTCAGCCAACATGAAGAAATCCCGTCACTTCAACTTCAATCCTAAGCATCTAAGCGTACGCCAGATCGCCATAGGCAATCTCACTCAAGGTTACAACAAGTCATCACCGCTGGAACACAGCCGGATTAGCCACAACAGTTCTCATTAAGCCGAAATTATTTGACTCAGAGTCAAGCAAAGATTAAGGTACATACAGCCAAATCTCCGAAAAAAATAAATAATAATAATAATAAAAAAAACTGCCCTAAGAAATACTGGTGTACAAAAAATAGATATACTATCCTACAAAGGCAAGAGAACCGAATATAAGTACACAAAAAAAATGAACGGCCCTAAAAGAGAAAGACTGTCCACATAAAACTAAAAAACAAAGTGTGCATGTGTGTTCGAAACATACTCATTCCTCGAATGAGCAATTCCTGAAGGTTGCAAAGTGTGGGCACCAAAATTTGTAAGGCCCATCATTGGCAAGCCCACCAGTCCATCAACCCGTCGTCTACTGATTACAAGCATTCCAACGGCCTGTCCACCAATTCATGGAGCCATCGTTTATCAGCCCATTTTTGGGTTCAATTCATCGTCACGTCGTCGTAGTCGTCATCGGAAATATGTCGCCTTGTTGTCGTTGTCGTCAGCACCAAATCAGCAGACCACCTGTCTGCCACAAGGATCGATAAAGTCCTAGTCTAGCTCAACCACTGGAGCTAGAAAAGGAAGTCTTCTCCCTAATCCCCTTCCTGAGGATTGGTAGAGGATAAACAGGAGGAAAACGCAAAGACGCCACTCCTCTTGGGGAGCAGGATCTCGATCCTCATTCCAATGATCGACAACAGCTCTAGCTACAAATAGCCAGAGCACCTTCAAGCCATAAGGGGAGGGGGAAGAAATTAAAGTAAAAAAAAATTTACCTTTGGTTCATGCTACCTGAAGATCCTTCTGGTCGCTAATCGACCTCTTGAGGAGCTCTGCATGACTTCCATGACGTCAAGAAGCGAAACACCGGGAACACAAATGTTGCTATCACGCCTACTAAATACGCGTTGCAACTTCGTGTGCACTATCTCACTAGGAAGCTTTTTACCTTCTAAATACGCCGCTAGGAAGCCTTACATTCTACCCAAAAAAAATTTTAGGTTAAAAAAATCATCGGTTGAATCAGTTTTCTAAGAAGAACTCTTATCGCGACAAGAAATCCCTGCCTTCGTCAGTTCGTCAAAATTCATTCAGTATATCGAAGAAGCTCTACACGTTTACCGGTGACACCAACACGCCGAAAACACATCACATAAACACTTACATCCATCCGACTACATCCGTCGTTGTTCGTGCACTCTCGCTCGAAGACTCGAAGTTCGTCGTCAACTTGTAGAAGCATTAATTTCATCAACCAACAATGGAAATCAAATCAGAGGAAGAATAGGATACACACCCACACAATTTCCCAATTCGTAAATGCAAAATTCTAAACTTCACAGTAATTCAGTCGATTTAATCAATCTGTCACACCATTTCGTGGAGCGGAGGATTTTTGTCACTACACTATATATATAGAACAAAGGCTAAGGAGAACAAATTAAGAAGGTGCTCGATCGAATCTTGCGCCTTTTTATAGCAAAATCATAAGTATAACGGAAAGTTGCAGCATTAATCCAAGAAGTGACAGATATATAGGTCAGAATATTGTAGAATGAATTAATTTGTTAAATATTAGTATGTGGAATACGCTTCTTACATAAGAAGGTAAAGCACAATGAACAGCTTTTTGAGGGGCCTTTGACTAGAAAAAGTAAGGGTGAGTAAGTCGGCCTTTTGACAAAAGCTAGATTAATAAAGAAGCATAATATGTAAATTATCACTAAATTCATAGATAAAATTAAAGCTCCCCAACTGAACTATCCCTCTTGCTATTTAAAATAAAAAAAATAAAGATTTAGGTCCAATACAATTAAAGCGATAACAAAGTAGAGAAAAATAAATGCGATGAACGTGGATCCAACACGTGACCTTCAATTCTTCAGTCGACGACTCCCAACTGAGCTATCCCCGCCTCCTATTTGATATTGAAAAATTTAAACCTTTAGTCAAATACAAATTTATAATTAAAGATGATTTATTCATAAAGTTTTTTTTGAAGTAATTAAAACGGTTTAGCAAAGTAGAGAAAAACTAATGCAGTCAATGTGGATCGAGCAAAGGGTCATCAAATTTTCAGTTCAACAAAAAAAAGTAGAGTTATAGTCCAATTCTATGTTATAATTAAACATGACTTTTTCTTAAAAACTTCAAACGATTTTGAAATGGTTGAACAAAAACGGGCAACACATATAAGGTAAACATGGATTGAAGAATACGGATCACTTGGTGCTAGTTCCGCATTCTATTGGTGAACGCACCAATGACAGAGCTGAATGGGAGGGAGGGCAACTATTTGGCTCTCGCCACTTTTCATTTAGTCTAAAGAAAATTATAAATTCATTGCTTTCCTTCCAGTCTATTTTTCTTTTTTCTATTTACCCGAAAGAATCTTATTGCTAGAGAGATTCCTTCCCTTTTATTCTTTACCTGCTTATATATAGAAGTTAAGAAGGCAAGCCCATGCTTCTTGGTGCTGGCTCGCCGATAGCATGCTTTGACAGGATCCACGGGCAAAGCTTTACTCACTTTTCTTCAGAGATGGACCATAAAACTATATAGTTTGGAAATAATCTTACTCTTAACTACCTTCATGCCTAAGACAAGGCGGGGCCCACCGGTCTTAGGTCACAACTCTCCTCTCCTGTCGTGCGCCAAACTCTAAATGATTCAAGAGGAGTTCAGCCAACATGAAGAAAGCCCGTCACTTCAACTTCAATCCTAAGCGTACGCCAGATCGCCATAGGCAATCTCACTCAAGGTTACAACAAGTCATCACCGCTGGAACTTAGCCAGATTAGCCGCAACAGCTCTGATTTACCCGAAATTATTCGATTCAGAGTCGAACAAAGATTAAGGTACATACAGCCAAATCTCCGAAAAAAATAAATAATAATAATAATAATAATAAAACTGCCCTAAAAATTGCGTGAGGGAAAAAAAATGAAAAACAATATATATACAGACAGGTGTACAAAAAATACACTTACTGTCCTAAAAAGGCAAGAGAACCGAAAATAAGTACACAAAAAAAATGAACGGCCCTAAAAGAGAAAGAGGGTCCAAATAAAACTAAAAAAAAAAAGCGTGTGTGTGTGTTCGAAACATACTCATTCCTCGAATGAGCAATTCCTGAAGGTTGCAAAGTGTGGGCACCAAAATTTGTATGGGCCATCATTGGCAAGCCCACCTGTCCATTAAACCGTCGTCTACTGATTACAAGCATTCCAACGGCCTGTCCACCAATTCTTGGAGCCATCGTTTATCAGGCCATTTTCGGGTCCAATTCATCGTCACGTCGTCGTAGTCATCATTGGTAATATGTCGCCTTGTCGTCGTTGTCGTCAACACCAAATCAGCAGACCACCTGTCTGCCACAAGGATCGATAAAGTCCTAGTCTAGCTCAACCACTGGAGCTAGAAAAGGAAGCCTTCTTCCAAATCCCCTTCCAGAGGATTGGTAGAGGAGAAACATGAGGAAAACGCAAACTCGCCACTCCTCTTGGGGAGTAGGATCCTCATTCCAATGATTGACTCCAGCTCTGGCTACAAATAGCAAGAGCACGTTCAAGCCAAAGGGGGAGGGGGAAGAAATTAAAGTAAAAAAAAATTTACCTACGGTTCATGCTACCAGAAGATCCTTCTGGTCGCATTCGACCTGTTGAGGAGCTCTGGATGACTTCGATGACGTCAAGAAGCCGAAACACACGGAACACAATTGCTTCTGTCAGGCCTACTAAATACGTCGCAACTCGTGTGCACTCTCTCACTAGGAAGCCTTACGGTCTAAATACGTCGCTAGGAAGCCTTACATTCTACTCAAAAAAAATTAAAGGTTCAAAAATTATCGGTTGAATAAGTTTTCTGAGAAGAACTCTTATCGCACCAGAAATCCCAGCCTTCGTCAGTTCGTCAAAATTTATTCAGTGTATCGAACAAGCTCTACACGTTCACCAGTGACATCAACACGCCGAAAACGCATAACTTAAACACTTACATGCAGCGGACAATATCCGTCGTTGTTCATGCACTCTCACTCGAACACTCGAAGTTCGTCGTCAACTTGTAGAAGCATTAATTTCATCAACCAACAATGGAAATCAAATCAGAGGAAGTATAGGAGACGCACTTATTCAATTTCCTAATTCGTAAATGCAAAATTCTAAACTTCTCTGTAATTCTGCAGATTTAATCAATCGGTCACACCATTTCGTGGACCGGAGGATTTTCGTCGCTACACTATATATAAAGAACAAAGGCTAAGGAGAACAAATTAAGAAGGTGCTCGATCGAATCTTGCTCCTTTTTGTAGCAAAATCATAACTATAAAGAAAAGATGCAACATTAATCCAAGAAGTGAGAGATACATAGGTCAGACTATTGTAGAACGAATTAATTTGTTAAATATTAGAAAATGGAATATGCTTCTAACGTAAGAAGGTCAAGCACAATGACCAGCTTTTTGAGATGCCTTTCTCTAGAAAATGTAAGGGTGAGTAAGTCGGCCTTTTGACAAAAGATAGATTAATAAAGAAGCATAATATGTAAATTATCACTAAATTCATAGATAAAATTAATGCTCCCCCAACTGAACTATCCCTTCTTGCTATTTAAAATAAATAAAAAAGATTTTGTCCAATACAATTAAAGCGATTTAACAAAGTAGAGAAAAATATATGCGATGAACATGGATCCAACACGTGACAATCAGATCTTCAGTCTGACGCTCTCCCAACTGAGCTATCCCCGCTTTCTATTTGATATTGAAAAATTTAAACTTTTAGTCAAATATAAAGTTAAAATTAAAGATGATTTATTCATAAAAAATTTTCGAAGGAATTAAAATGGTTTAGCAAAGTGAAGAAAAACTAATGCAGTCAATGTGGATCAAACAAATGGTCATCAAATTTTTTTGTTCAACGTAAAAAAGTAGAGTTTTTAGTACAATTCTATGTTATAATTAAACATGACTTTTTGCTTAAAAAATTTCAAATGATTTTGAAATGGTTAAACAAAAACGGGCAACACATATAAGGTAAACATAGATTGAGGCATTCAGATCACTTGGTGCTAGTTCCACATTCTATTGGTGAACGCACCAATGAGAGAGCTGAATGGGAGGGAGGGAAACTCTTTGGCTCTCGCCACTTTTCATTTAGTCTAAAAAAAATTATAAATTCATTGTTTTCCTCCTAGTCTATTTTTTTTTTTCTGTTTACCCGAAAGAATCTTATTGCTAGAGAGATTCCTTCCCTTTTATTCTTTACCTGCTTATATATAGAAGACAAGAAGGCAAGCCCATTCTTCTAGGTGCTGACTCCGCTCCGTTAGCATTCTTTGACAGAATCCATGGGCAAAGCTTTACTCACTTTTCTTCAGAGATGGACCATAAAACTATATAGTTTGGAAATAATCTTAGTCTTAACTACCTTCATGCCTAAGTAAAGGCGGGGCCCACCTGTCTTAGGTAACAGCTCTCCTCTCCTGTAGTAAGGCCAAACTCTAAATGACTCAAGAGGAGTTCAGCCAACTAGAAGAAAGCCTGTCACTTCAACTTCAATCCTAAGCGTGGGCCAGATCGCCATAGACAATCTCACTCATGGTTACAACAAGTCATCACCGCTGGAAGACAGCCGGATTAGCCACAACAGCTCTCATTAAGCCAAAATTATTCGATTCGAGTCGAGCAAAGATTAAGGTACAAACAGCCAAATCAAAAAAAAATAAATAATAATAATAATAATAATAAAACTGCCCTAACATTGCTAGAGGGCCAAAAAAATGAAAAATAATATATATACATACAGGTGTACAAAAATACATATATTGTCCTAAAAAGGCCCGAGAACAGAAAATAAGTACACAAAAAAAATGATCGGCCCTAAAAGATAAAGAGGTTCCAAATAAAATTTAAAAAAAGAGTGTGTGTGTGTGTGTTCGAAACATACTCATTCCTCAAACGAGCAATTTCTGATGGTTGAAAAGTTTGGGCACCAAAATTTGTATGGCCCATCGTATGCAAGCCCACCAGTCCATCAACCCGTCGTCTACTGATTACAAGCATTCGAACGGCCTATCCACCAATTCTTGGAGCCATCATTTATCAGCCCATTTTCGGGTTCAATTCATCGTCACGTCATCATAGTCTTCATCGGTAATGTGTCGCCTTTGTCGCCGTTGTCGCCAGCACCAAATCAGCAGACCACCTGTCGCCACAAGGATCGATAAAGTCCTAGTCTGGCTCAACCACTGGAGCTAGAAAAGGATGTCTTCTCCCTAATCCCCTTCCCCGAGGATCTGTACTGGAGAAACAGGAGGAAAACGCATAAAGTCGCCACTCCTCTTGGGGGCGGGATCTCGATCCTCATTCCAATGATCGAATCCAGCTCTGGCTACAAATAGCCAGAGCACCTTCAAGCCAAAGGGGAGGGGAAGAAATTGAAGTAAAAAAAAAGTTACCTTCTATTCAAGCTACTTGAAGATCCTTCTGGTCGCATTTGACCTGTTGAGGAGCTCTGCATGACTTCGATGACGCCAAGAAGCCAAAACACACGGAACACAAATGCTTCTGTCAGGCCTACTAAATACGTTTGCAACTTCGTGGTGCACTCTCTCGCTAGGAAGCCTTACCTCCTAAATACGCCACTAGTAAGCCTTACATTCTACCAAAAAAAAAAAATTATATGTTCAAAAATCATCGGTTGAATAAGTTTTCTAAGAAGAACTCTTACCACATCAGAAATCCCAGCCCGCCGGGTTCGTCAAAATTCACTCACTATATCGAAGAAGCTCTATAACGCTCACCGGTGAAATCAACACGCCAAAAACACATAACATAAACACTTACATCCAGCCAACTATATCTGCCGTTGTTCGTGCACTCTCGCCAAGACTCAAGTTCGTCGTCAACTTGTAGAAGCATTAATTTCATCAACTAACAATGGAAATCAAATATGAGGAAGTATAGGAGACGCCCCATACAATTCCCCACCGAAAATGCAAAATTCTAAGCTTCTCTCAGTAGTTTAGTCGATTTAATCAATCGGTCACACCATTTCGTGGACCGGTGGATTTTCGCCGCTACACTATAGAACAAAGGCTAAGGAGAACAAATTAAGAAGTTGCTCGATCGAATCTTGCTCCTTTTTATAACAAAATCATAACTATAAGGGAAAGATGCAGCAGTAATCCAAGAAAAGAGAGATATATTGGTCAGAATATTGAAGAACGAATTAATTTGTTAAATATTAGAACGTGGAATACGCTTCTTACATAAGAAGGTCCACAATGACCAGAGTTTTGAGATGCCTTTCTCTTGAAAATGTAAGGGTGAGTAAGTCGGTCTTTTGACAAAAGATACATTAACAAAGAAGCATAATATGTAAATTATCACAAAATTCAAAGATAAAATTAAAGCGCCCCCAACTGAACTATCCCCACTTGCTATTTAAAATAAAAAAATAAAGATTTCGTTCAACACAATTAAAGCGATTTAACAAAGTAGAGAAAAATATATGCAATGAACATGGATCGAACATTGACCTTCAGATCTTCAGTCTAACGCTCTCCCAACTGAGCTATCCCCCTTCTATTTCATATGAAAAAATTAAAATTTTAGTCAAATACATAGTTATAATTAAAGATGATTTATTCACAAAACTTTTCCAAAGGAATTAAAACTGCTTAGCAAAGTAGAGAAAAACAAATGCAGTCAATGTGGATCAAGCAAATGGTCATCCAATCTTCTGTTCAATGTAAAAGGTAGAGTTTTAGTCCTATTCTTTGTTATAATTGAACATGAATTTTATTAAAAAATTTCAAACGATTTTGAAAAGGTTAAACAAAAACGGCAACACATATAAGGTAAACATGGATTGAAGAATACGGATCACTTGGTGCTAGTTCCACATTCTATTGGTGAACGCACCAATGAGAGAGCTGAATGGGAGGGAGGCCAACTATTTGCCTCTCACCACTTTTCATTTAGACTAAAGAAAATTAAAAATTCATTGTTTTCCTTCCGGTCTTTTTTTTTTTTTTTCAATTTACCCAAAGAATCTTATTGCTAGAGAGAATCCTTCCCTTTTATTCATTATCTCTTTTTATATATAGAAGGTAAGAAGGCAGGCCCATTCTTCTTGGTGCTGACTCTGCTCCGCTAGCATTCTTTGATAAAATCCACGGGCAAAGCTTTACTCACTACTCTTCAGAGATGGACCATAAATCTATATAGTTTGGAAACAATCTTAGTCTTAACTACCTTCATGCCTAAGTCAAGGCGGGCTCACAGGTCTTAGGTAACAACTCTCCTATCCGTCGTAAGGCCAAACTCTAAATGATTCAAGAGGAGTTCAGTCAACTAGAAGAAAGCCCATCTCTTCAACTTCAATCCTAAGCTGCACGCCACATCGCCATAGACAATCTCACTCAAGGTTACAACAAGTCATCACCGCTGGAACACATCCGGATTAGCCACAACAGCTCTCATTAAGCCAAAATTATTCGATTCGAGTCGAAAGCAAAGATTAAGGTACAAATAGCCAAATCTCTGAAAAAAATAAATAATAATAATAAAAAACTGCCCTAAAATTGCTTGAGGGCATAAAAAAGAAAAACAATATATATAATGCGTACAGGTGTTCAAAATGCATACACTGGCCTAAAAAAGGCAAGAGAACAGAAAATTAGTTCAAAAAAAAAATGAACGGCCCTAAAAGAGAAAGAGGGTCCAAATAAAATTAAAAAAAAAAAATGTGTGTGTGTGTTCAGAACATACCGATTCCTCAAATGAGCAATTCCTGAAGGTTGCAAAGTGTGGGCACCAAAATTTGTAAGGCCCATCATTGGCAAGCCCACCGGGTCCATCAATCGGTCGCCTACTAATTACAAGCATTCCAATGGCCTGTCCACCAATTCTGGAGCCATCGCTCAGCAGCCCATTTTGGGTTCAATTCATCGCCACGCCGTCAGAAGTTGTCATCGGTAATGTGTCACCTTGACGCCGTTGTCGCCAGCACCAAATCAGTAGACCACCTGTCGCCACAAGGATCAATAAAGTCCTAGACAGGCTCAACCATTGAAGCTAGAAAAGGAAGTCTTCTCCCTAATCCCCTTCCTGAGGATCGGTAAAGGATAAATAGGAGGAAAACGAAAAGTCACCAGTCTTTTCCTCAAGGAGTAGGATCTCGATCCTCATTCCAATGTTGGACTCCAGCTCTGGCTACAAATAGCCGAGCACCTTCAAGCCAAAGGGGAGGGGAAGAAATTAAAGTAAAAAAAAGTTTCCTTCGCTCAAGCTACTTGAAGATCCTTCCGACGATTCGACCTGTTGAGGAGCTCTGATGACTTCGATGACGCCAAGAAGTCAAAACACACGGAACACAAATGCTTCCATCTGGCCTACAAAATACGCCGCGAACTCATGTGCACTCTCTCGCTAGGAAACCTTACCTTCTAAATACGCCGCTAGGATGCCTTACCTTCTACACAAATAAAAAAATTAAAGTAGGTTCGAAAAATCATCGGTTGAATCAGTTTTTCTGAGAAGAACACTTATCCCACCAAAAATCCCAGCTTTTCGTCAGTTCGTCAAAATTCACTCAGTATATTGAAGAAGCTCTACACGTTCACCGGTGACATCAACACGCCAAAAACACATAACATAAACACTTACGTCAGTCGACTACATCCGTCGTTATTCGTGCACTCTCGCTCGAAGACTCAAAGTTCGTCGTCAACTTGTAGAAGCATTAATTTCAGCAACCAATAATTGAAATCGAATCAGAGGAAGTATATGAGACAAACCCATTCAATTTCCCAATTCACAATCGTAAAATTCAAAACTTCTCTCGAATTCAGTCGATTTAATCAATCGGTCACTCCATTTCGCGGATAGGAGGATTTTCGTCGCTACACAATGTATATAGAACAAAGGCTAAGGAGAACAAATTAAGAAGGTGCTCAATCGAATCTTGCTCCTTTTATAGCAAAATCATAACCATAAAGGAAAGATGCAGAATTAATCCAAGAAGCAAGAGATATATAGGTCAGAATATTGTAGAACTAATTAATTTGTTAAATATTAGAATGAGTAATAACGCTTTTTTACAAATGAGGGTCAAGCACAAAGACCAGCTTTTTTGAGATGCCTTTCTCTAGAAAATGTAAGGGTGAGTAAGTCGGCCTTTTGACAAAAGCTAGATTAACAATAAAGCATAATATGTAAATTATCACTAAATTCATAGATAAAATTAAAGCTCTCCCAACTGAACTATCCCTCTTGCTATTTAAAATAAAAAAATAAAGATTTCGGTCCAATACAATTAAAGCGATTTAACAAAGTAGAGAAAAAATATTCGATGAACATGGATCGAACACGTGACCTTCAGATCTTCAGTCCGACGCTCTCCCAACTGAGCTATCCCAGCCTTCTATTTGATTTGAAAAAATTAAAATTTTAGTCAAATACATAGTTATAATTAAAGATGATTTATTCATAAAATTTTTCCAAAGGACTTAAAACGGTTTAGTTTAAGTAGAGAAAAACAAATGCAGTCAATGTGGATCAAACAAATAGTCATCAAATCTTCTGTTCAATGTAAAAAGTAGAGTTTTAGTCCAATTCTTGGTTATAATTGAACATGAATTTTTCATAAAAAATTTCAAACCATTTTGGAACGGTTAAACAAAAAACGGGCTACACATATAAGGTAAACATGGATTGAAGAATACGGATCACTTGGTGCTAGTGCCACATTCTATTCGTGAATGCACCAATGAGAGAGCTGAATGGGAGGGAGGGCAACTATTAGGCTCTCGCCACTTTTCATTTAGTCTAAAGAAAATAAAAAATGCATTGATTTGTTTCCAGTCTTTTTTTTTTTCTATTTACCCAAAAGAATCTTATTGTTAGAGAGATTCCTTCCTTTTATTCATTATTTGTTTATATATAGAAAGTAAGAAGGCAGGCCCATTCTTCTTGGTGCTGACTCTGCCCCTGCTAGCATTCTTTGACAGAATCCACGGGCAAAGCTTTGCTCACTACTCTTTCAGACATGGACCATAAAACTATATAGTTTGAAAATAATCTTAGTCTTAACTACCTTCATGCCTAAGTCATATGGGCCCACCAGTCTTAGGTGACAGCTCTCCTCTCCTCCAGGAGTGCATCAAACTCTAAATGATTCAAGAGGAGTTCAGCCAACAACTAGAAGAAAGCCCGCCACTTCAACATCAATCCTAAGCGTATGCCGATCGCTTTAGACAATCTCACACTCAGGGTTACAACAAGTCATCACCTCAAGAACACTTTCGGAGGATTAGCAACAACTCTCTCATTAAGCCAAAACTATTCGATTGAGTCGAGCAAAGATTAAGGTACTTTTACCCAAATCTCAAAAAAAAATATATAATAATAAAAAAAAAAAAAACTACCCTAAAATTGCTTGTAAGCAAAAAAAAAAAAAAAAAAAAAAAATATATACGTGCAGGGTGTAAAAAATACATACACTATCCTAAAAAGGCAAGAGAACAAAAAAATAAGTAAATAAAAAAAAATGAACGGCCCTAAAAGAGAAAGAGGGTCCAAATAAAATAAAAAAAAAAATGTGTGTGTGTTTGAACATACTCATTCCTCGAATCCAGCATCTCCCTGAAGGTTATGGTGTGGGCACCAAAATTTGTAAGGCCCATGATTTGCAAGCCCACCAGTCCTTCAACTTGTCGCTTGTTGATTACAAGCATTCCAACGGCCTGTCCACCAATTGTTGGAGCCATCGCTCAGCAGCCCATTTTCAGGTTCAATTCATCGCCACGCCGCCGCCGCCGTCTTCGGTAATGTGTCGGCTCGCCGCCGTTGTCGCCAGCACCAAATCAGAAGACCACCTGCTCGCCACAATGATCGATAAAGTCCTAGTCTGGCTCAACCACCGGAGCTAGAAAAGGAAGTTTTCTCCCTAATCCCTTCCCCGAGGATCGATAGAGGAGAAACAGGAGAAAAACGAAATTCGCCACTCCTCCTAGGGAGCTGGATCTGGATCCTCATTCCAATGATTGACTCCAGCTCGCTACAAATAGCCGAGCACCGCCAAGCCAAAGGGGAGGGGAAGAAATTAAAGTAAAAAAATTTACCTTGTTTTCAAGCTACCTGAAGATCCTTCTAGTCGATTCGACCTGTTGAGGAGCACCGCGATGACTTCAAGATGTCAAGAAGCCGTAAAACACACGAACCACAAATACTTCCGCCAGGCCTAATAAATTGGTCGTGAACTTCGTGTGCACTCTCGCTAAAAAGCCTTACCTTCTAAATACGCCGCTAGGAAGCCTAACCTTCGTCCCAAAAAAAAACAAATTAAAGTTTGTCCAAAAATCATCGGTTGAATCAGTTTTTAATAAGAACTCTTACCGCAAGAAATCCCTCGCCCGATCAGTTTGTCAAAATTCACTCAGTATATCGAAGAAGCTCTACACGCTCACCGGTGACATCAATTTAAAACGCGATGACATAAACACTTACGCCCAACCGACTTCATCCGTCGTTGTTCCTGCATACTCGCTCAAAGACTCGATCTTTCGCCGCCAACTTGTAGAAGCATTAATTTCATCAACCTACAATGGAAAATCGAATCGAGGGAAGTATAGGAGACGACTCCATACAATTTCCCAACCCAAAAGCAAAATTTAAACTTCTATATCATTCGGGCCGATTAATCAATCGGTCTCACCGCTTTTCGTGGACCAAGAATTTTTCGCCGCTACAATATATATAGAACAAAGGCTAAGGAGAACAAATTAAGAAGGTGCTCGATCTAATCTAGCTCCTTTTTATAGCAAAAAATCATAACTATAAAGGAAAGATGCAGCATTAATCCTAGAAGTGAGAGTTACATAGGTCAGAATATTGTAGAACGAATTATTTTGTTCAATATTAGAATGTGGGAATATGCTTCACACATAAGAAGGTCAAGAACTAAGATCAGCTTTTCGAGATGCCTTTTCTAGAAAATGTATCTGTGAGTAAGTCTGCCTTTTGACAAAAAGATAGATTAACAAAGATGCATACTATGTAAATTATCACTAAATTCATTGATAAAATTAAAGTTTCTCTCTCCTCCAACTGAACTATCCCCTCTTGCTATTTAAAATAAAAAAAATAAACATTTTCATTCAATACAATTAAACCGATTTAACAAAGTAGAGAAACATATATGCGATGAACATAGATCGAGCACGGACCTTCAGATCTTTCAGTCCGACGCCTCCCTAACTTCTTTTTTATTTTTATTTGATGTGAAAAAATTAAAATTTTAGTCAAATACAAAGTTAAAATTAAAGATGATTTATTCATAAAAAAATTTTCAAAGGAATTAAAACGCTTTAGAAAAGTAGAGAAAAACAAATGCAGTCAATGTGGATCAAACAAGTGCTCATCAAATCTTCTGTTCAAAAAAAAGTAGAGTTTTAGTCCAATTCAACGCTATAATTAAACAAGACCATTTCTCTTTTTAAAAAATTTCAAACGATTTTGAAACGGTTAAAAAAAACCGGCAACACATATATAAGGTAAACATGGATTGAAGAATACGGATCACTTGGTCCTAGTTCCACATTCTATTGGTGAACGAACAATGAGAGAGTTGAATGGGAGGGAGGGCAACTATTTCGCCACTTTTCTTTTCTTATTTAGTCTAAAGAAAATTAAAAATTCATTATATTCCTTTCATTCTTTTTTTTTTTTGTATTTACTGGTAAAGAATCTTTTTTTAGAGAGATTCATTCCCTTCTATTCATTATCTGTTTATATATAGAAGGTAAGAAGGCAGGCCCATTGTTTTGTGCTGACACTAATGCTAGCATTCTCCTTGACTCACTACCTTCTCGTGAGATGCAACTATAAAACTATATAGTTTGGTTAATCTTAACTTTAAATAATCTTCTTGCCCAAAGTCACAAGGGCCCACTGGTCTTAGGTAACAGCTCCTCCAAGTAAAAGGCCAAACTCTAAAATGATTCAAGAGGAGTTCAGCCAATCGAAGAAAGCCATTTCAACTTCAATCCGGAACCAATGCCGATCGCGCACAGACAATCTCACCTTAAAGTTAAATAAGTCATCACCGTTGAACACAGCTCTGGATAAGCCACAACAGGTCTCATTGCCAAAATTATTCTTAATCGGAGTCGTGAACTAAGATTAAGGTACACACAGCCCACCTCTAAAAAAAATAAATAATAAAAAAAAAAAACTGCCCTAAAATTGAAGGGGCAAGAGGACAAAAAAACAACATATATACGCATAGGTGTAATAAAAAACTTGCACTGTCCTAAAAGGTAAGAGAAGAGAAAATAAGTGCACAAAAATGAACGGCCCTAAAAGGAAAGCTGGTCCAAATAAATTAAAAAAAGTTAAAACGGACATACCATTCTCGAATCCAGCAATTCTTGAAGGTTGCAAAGTAATTGGCACCAAAAATATGTATGGCCCATCATTGGCAAGCTCCACCAGTCCATCAATCCGTCGTCTGCTGATTAAAGGGCTATTCAGTCTTGTCCACCATTCTTGAGCCATCGTCAAGTCGATGGTTCGGGTTCCATCATCGCCACGCCGCCTTAGTCGCCATCGGTAATGTGGGTTGCCTCATCGTTGTCGCCGGGCATTCAACCAATAGGACCACCTGTTGCCACAAGGATCGATAAGTCCTAGTTCAGCTCAACCACAGGAGCTTTGGGGAAAAGGAAGTCTTCTCCCAATCCCCCTCCCCGAGGATCCAGAGAGAAAAATGTGGGAGGAAAAATGTCATGTCACCGCTTCCTCCTGGGGAGCGTAATCCATCCTCATTCCAATGATCGACTCCAGCTCTGGCTACAAATAACCAGTGGACCTTCTAGCCAGCGGAGCAGGAAGAAATTAAAGTAAAAAAAATGTAGCTTCTCTTCATGCTACCTGAAGATCCTTCTGTGCATCGACTGTTGAGGTGCTCGCATGACCGATGATGTCAAGAAGCCCGAAATAAACGGAACACAAATACTTCTGTCGGGCCCTAGTAAATACGCCGCAACTTGTGTGCACTCTCTCGCTAGGAAGCCTTACCTTCTAAATACGCCGCTAGGAAGCTTTACCTTCTACCCAAAAAATATTAAAGAAACGTTCAAAAATCTTGGTTGAATCAGTTTTCCGACCGAACTCTTATCGCACAGAAATCCCCTGCCTTCGTCAATTTGTCAAAATTCACTCAGTATATCGAAGAAGATCTACACGTTCACCGGTGACATCAACGCGAAAAACACAGAACATAAACCTTACGCCCAGCCGACTACATCCATCGTTGTTCGTGGCACACCGTCAAGACTCAAAGTTCATCGTCAACTAGTAGAAGCATTAATTTCATCAACCAACAATGGAAATTGAATCAGAGGAAGTATAGGAGACGACCCATACCTTTACATAAGAAGGCCGCCAATAAAGACCAGCATTTTTGGATGCCTTTCAGGAAAATGTTCGTGAATAAACCGGCCTTTGACAAAAGATAGATTAATAAAGATGCATAATATGTAAATTTATCACTAAATTCATAGATAAAATTAAAGTTGTCACAACTAAACTATCCCCTCTTGCTACTTAAAATAAATAAAATAAAGATTTTGTCCAATACCATTAAAAGCGATTTAACAAAGTAGATAAAAAAATATCACGATGAGCGATGGATCAAACACGTGCCCTTTGAACTTCAGTCGACACTCTCCCAATGAAGCTATCCATGCTTTGTATTTGATGGAAAAAAATTAAAATTTTCGTCAAATACAAAGTTATAATTAAAGATGATTTATTCATAAAATTTTTCCAAAGGAATTAAAACAGTTTAGCAAAGTAGATAAAACTAATGCAAATGATGTGGATTAAACAAATGGTCATCAAATCTGTTGTTCAATGTAATAAAAAGTAGTGTTTTAGTCCAATTCAATGTTATAATTAAACATGACTTTTTCTTAAAATTTCAAACAAGTTTGAAGCGGATAACCAAAAACGGCAAGAGGGGCAAAAAAACTGCCCTAAAATTGCAAGAGGGCAAAAAAAAAAAAAAAATAATATATATCGCACCGATATACAAAAAAATACACTATCCTAAAAAAGAAAGAGAACAGAAAATAAGTACACAAAAAAATGAACGGCCCTAAAAAGAGAAAGAGGGTCAAAAAAAAAAATTAAAAAAAGCGTGTGTGTGCGTTCGGGATATACTCAATACTCAAACGAGCAATTCCTGAAGGTGGCAAAGTCTAGGGACCAAAATTTGTATGGCCCATCATTGGCAAGCCCACCTCGCCCTCCGAACCCGCCAGCCTGCTGATTACAAGCATACCAATGGCTGGTCCACCAATTCTTGGAGCCATCGTTCAGCAGGCCATTTTTTGTTCAATTCATCGTCACGTCGTCAGAAGTTGTCATCTTTAATAAACAAGCCACATCGTTTTCGTCAGTACCAAATCAAAGTGCATCACCCGCCTTTGCACAAGGAATGATAAAGTCCTA